>CANXYC011070107.1:0-38262 GCA_948193065.1 Aleurites moluccanus | reverse complement strand
TATATATATATAAATATATATATATATATATCTATAGATATATATATATATTTCAAAACGCAAAATGCATAAAATGTAACTATCGTTAGGAGAGAAATGAGAAAATTAATTTAGAAAAAAAAAATCATTCCTGTTCCGTTTTCTCAGCGACAAAAAGTAAAGGAAACGGTTTTACCTTAACATTTCCAAGCGCAGCCCACAAATAATGAATGAAATTTGCAAATAAAAACTAAATAAGATAAAGAGAATTCGAACAGAGTCGAGACATCAATCTCTGCTTCGAATTTCCCTTTGTAAATGAGAGATCTCGAAAGCTTCTTTTACCAATCGAAAAGAGAATAAACAGGATTTCGAAGAATCAGAGAAAGAAAGGAAGTGAAATTTCTGGAAAGAGAAATAAAATGGGGAGACAAGAGAGAGAAAGAGAGAGATGTAGAGAGACAGAGAGCCGTGTGGTGCGGGATAACAGAGACTGAGGGAGAGGGACAAAGGTGAAATTAACGGCAATGGAGGTTCGTTGATCCTGGCCGTTGAAAAGTTGACTGGGTTTTGTTGAGGGGCTGCTGTATTTTTACGTAACAATATGATGTGTTTTATTTTAATTATTTAAAAATTTTTATAAAATTATGTTTTAATAATGTTTGATATAATGAATTTATTGATATATTTTTTATATTAAATAAAAATTAATTAGATTATTAAAAATATGTTAAATATAAATTATTAAATATAATTCATAAAATTTTTAATAAATTTTTTATTATCTAAATAATTTTTATTTAGTATAAAAAATATATCAATAGATTTATTATATCAAATATTATCATAATATAATTTTAAAAAATTTTTATAAAATTTTTTAAATAATTAAAATTAAATACATCATAAATTGTTATATAAAAATACACTGTAAGCCTCAATTTCTGATTTTGTAAGTTCTTTTATTCAAATAGCTTAGCAGTGTGAAATTGTATGTATGGTAATATTTTTGCTCAAAGGAGGGAAAGCAATACAAATGTACGTATCACGGTCAGTCGGTTACATCTCTTTCTATACATGGTAAAATACAATGGTTATTTTTATTTTAATTATTTTATTTCATTAAATATATTATTAATTTTTTGACCTCTTAAAAATTAATTTATTCATATTGAAATTAAGAGATTTATAAATAAAAAATAAAAAAATTATGATTTCATTATATAAATTAAATCTTTATCAATAATGCGAAAAATATTATTAATTTGATTATCCATTTAGATTAATAATGGCATGTTAAACAATTAATATTTTTAATTAATATGTAATATATGTGATAAAAATATTAATTAATTTTATAATATTGGTATCTCTCCCTTATAGATGGATTCCTACGAGAGTTTAGAAGAGTTTGGATCATTCAGAGAAAAAAAAAATATCATTAAATTATAGAAAAAATTTTATTTGATTCATTTAAATTTGATTTTTTATATAAAATTAATTTAAATTAATTTAAAATTAATTAAAAATATCATTAGTTTATAGAAAATTTTTCGCTTAACCTATTTAAATCTAATTTTTAAGGCAAAATTAATTTGTGGTCCATCTAAAATTAATTAATTATTTTATTTTTTTTATAGCTTGGTTGCCTATCTCTCCCTATCTTTAACAATAAATTGAAAATTGCTCCTATACACATGCATTAAATACTTAATGATTTGTAACTAGTAGTTATACATGTATTTGTAATTGAAAGGTCTCAATCAAGGCCCCAAATCTTTGTTCTCAGTTCTCTAATAAAAACATGAAAGGAAAATAGAAGAGAAATAAAATAAATTAAAATAAAAAGAGATATTAAAGAAAAAGAATATCTTCCACACTATTTGTTAAAGAAAAAAGAAGAAAAATATATGAAAATAAAATTAAAAAAAATGTAAATATCTTCTACAATGCATAAAATTATAAATAGAAACAAAAGCAAAATGAAATAACGTTTTTCATTATAATTTAATTAAAATTTAATGAATAATTGTAATGATCTCAATCTCAATTAGGGGGTTGAATCTAAAATGGAATTCTCATGAAAACTTTTTGAAGTTAGATAAGTTCTCACTGAACAATCACTAAAAGTTATTGTGTATTAATTTCTTTCACCTTATGCATACATAAAAATATAACTGTTCTTTTGTAATTTGATCTCGTGATTGTAATTAAGAATTAGCTAAATACAGATCTAAGAATCTATTTTTTAAATCTTGATGATTTTAAATTTTTTTTTTTTTTTAATTGTGATTAGGCGTTTGAGGTCCATGTCATTCCACGTTTTTGCAAGTGATATGAAATCTTGAACTTGGAGGCCTACCTTCAATAATATCTCATAGACTAGTTTGGTCAGATTTAGGAAAGCCTCAAATTCATTTATTACAAATATTATATATTTAAAATTCATCAAAAAAGAAACTTTCGCTTTCAAAAAATAGTTAAATAATTATTTTATATATAATAATAATAAATTGTATAATTATTTAGATATTAGACTAACAATATTTATAAAAAAACTTAAGTGACACCAAATCAAATTATAAATTAATTAATAATAATTAAATATATTAAATAATAATTATTTTATAAGATAAATATAATAATTAATTATTTAATTCGATCGAATGTTAATCTTATAATTAATATAAAATTTTTTATTGTACAATATCTATCTTGATTATTTTTATGACTAATTCAATTATAAATTAAATGTAAAGAAAGAAAAAATATTAGCATAATATTTTTTTTAGAAAATTATTATAATGATTTTAATATACTTTGTGGAAACATAAAGCATGTTATTTTTCTAAAAATATTTCATTATTTTTTCAATCACATGATTCTTCAGTCATTACTCTATTTTTAAGGATATAATATTTTTTATATTATTGACTCCCTATAATATATATATATATATATATATATATATATATATATATATATATATATATATATTATCAAGAGTTTATTAATATTAAAAAAAAAATCAATACTAAAATTGTGAATGGCAATAACTAGACGCGGTAAGAGTACGGATGTCGATGTGGGATTCCGTACTTGGATCAAGCGCGTAACAGAGAGAGAATTGTGAATTTTTGAGAAGGGAAAAAAACAACAAAGGGAAACAGCTCTCTACTTATACTTATCTGTTACCCAATAAAATATTTTTTTCAAACACATGCAATGATATGATCATTGATAATTTGTGGTGGCTATGATAATTGATAAGTTATAGTGAAAGAAAATTGAAGAATATCCTGATAAACATACGACATTATATCCAGCAACAATTTTGGCTGCATTCAGATTGATTATTCACTGCCATGTGTTCCTGCAACTCGGACTAAAGTGAACAAATATTCAGGATATCATTATTAGATTTTGAAAAACTTATAATATCTCAAGAATTTGCTAAAATTCAGCCTTGAAAGTTCTAGGAGGCAAATTTTGCTTCATTACGCTTGTATTCCGTCAACGATTGCTTTATTGTTATATCAATAAATAAAATGTAAAAAATTTATTTATTTTTAAATAAATTCTAAACTTATAATTTTATAAATAGAGAAAATAAATATTAAAAAAAATATATATATTTTTTATGAATTTTTCATAATTCGAACGTAAATTAATTAGATCCAATAAATTTAGATATGACACAATCATATAAAAAATAAAATATATGCTCATTATAATAGTATAATTTGTTCATCAATATAAGTACATCTTAATAAATTTATTTTGAGGTATTATTAGTTTTTGTTACTATAAGTCATGTTTTAAAATAAAAATGGCATAAATAGATTTCTTTTTTCTAGTAGAAAAGATTAAAGATGGAAATTTTAATTATTATTTTTTAATTGTTTTAAAAAATAATAAAATAAAAATGGGACAACTTAGCACGTTATAGACTGTCTCATTCTCCGGCTCATTTGGACTTGTCCAAGTTAATGCCATCAATTAGCAAATATTTATTTGTTAAGATGTTGTTGTCTATAATATTTAATTAAGTTCGGATCTCACTCTAATTAAAAATATTAATATATTTTTCTTTTCTTTTTTAACTTAAAAAATAATAATATCTCGAGCTCGTAAAATTTTTAATTTTTTTTTTTTTTTTTGAGAAAGCATTATTAATTAATAATTTTTAAAATTAAAAAAAGTTATAATAATTTAGTTATAGTTGTGGATTCAAAAAAAAAAAATATCCATCAAAATAATGCTATGCTATTTTTGTCTTTTCTTACTTGTTTGTGGAATAAGCATACGTTTACTAAAATTTAAAGAGCCAAATTGTTCCGAAGTAAATAATTAGACCTCTTGATATGAATAATAATGTGGCTATTTATTAATGGGAGACAAAAAAAAAATGCCTAATACAAGTATTTTTTTTTTAACTAAAAATTAAACTTCATTACAATATCATATTATAAGGAAATTAAAAAAAGGAACTCATAAAAATCTAAAAAAATAAAGAAAAATTTAGATCTCAAATATACACAAATAGATTTATAAATGATAAATTTTCAAAATTATCTAATAAGTTTCACAAAATATAGATCTAACTCCATGATAATCAATAACTATTTTCTTGAAGATAAATATAAAGAAGAGTGATAAATTATAATTATGTTATAACTCTCTCAAATAATCATAATAATATATTTACCCTTTAGTGGTTTGAAAGTATAAATAAATCTTGAAAAAGAACTAAAGTCTTGAAGAAATATCAATCCCCAAGCAGCACTCTTTAAGTTAGAAAAATTCAAACTATAGTGCTTAAAATTATTGTACTAACTCACTTCCTTTCATAGAGGAAATGAGCAGTTGTTAGGGTTTGGACACCCGATTTAATTACCATTGCAACACAAACTAAGCTACTATAGTGAGAGAAATTTGCACTAGTCAAGGGTCAAAATTCTTAAATATATATATATATATATACATACAAATTTTTTAATTGGTCCTCCAAAAATATTATATATAATTAATAACACTAAAATTAAATATAAATTTTTAATTGACTAAAAAAAATTATATATAATTTATAAAACTAAAATTTTATACTAGTTTAACTTTGATTTCTTCTAATAATACTAAAATTATATATAAATTTTTAATTAATATCAAAAAAATTAAATATAATTTATAGTATTAAAATTTTATACTAATTTAATTTTAATCTCTTCTAATAATTTTTTTTTTATCTTATCCTGACACTAGCCACAAGGAAAAGAAGCCAAAAAGAAAAATCAAAGAAAAGAAAAGGAAAAAAGGAAGAAAAAAAAAGGAAGAGAAGTGTTGTCGATTCATAAACAGCAACACTAGAAGATTATAGAGAGAAGGCAGAGAAAAGTTTAGATCCAAGAACTTGCCTAATACAAGTATGTTTATATCCAATTTATTGTAACTTATAGATTTGCCTACAATTAATTTGTAGTTTGGTTAGATAATTCAATGAAAGTATATTTAATCTGTTAAATACTTTAATTAATTTACAAATTTTATTTAGTGAATTAAAATGTTATTGATAAAATATAATATTCAAATAAATACTTAATATATAAAAGGAAAAAGTAATAAATTCAAACTGAATTATTTTTCAAATAACGTAATTGTGTCACTTACGTGCATTAAATATTTTATGATTTATAACTAGTAGTTATAATAAAACTGCAGATTCACAAGTTAAATGATAGAATGTTGTTGTCACTTTTCAGTCGAATATCGGATATTTGTAAAAGGTAAAAAGTTCAGGCTCAATAAGAATAAGCATACGTTTATTTTAAATGAATGTTTAAGTACAGTAAAATCTCTATAAATTAATAATATTAAATTAATAAATTATATTAATTAAAAGAGATATTAATTAATTGATAAATTGATAATTTATTACTTTAAAGAGGGTATTTATAATTTAATAAATAATATTTAATTAATTAAAAAATTATTATTTTTATCAATTATATAATTAATTTAATATAAGTTAAATTAATTGAAAAAAAAATATATGATAAATTAAATGTAAATTAATTATAATAAAAAAATATTATTAATTAAATATGAATTAAATAAATAAATAAAATTAAATGAAGAAAAAAAAATATGTGTGTATAATTATTTAAATTTAAAATAATTTTCATATAAATTACTTCAAGAAATCTCTTATATATTTTAAAATTATAATAATTTTCCATCTAAAAGGTATTCAAATATCAACCATAATAGATAAGATGTGTAAAGTATTATGTAAATATAATAAAAAGCATTTCACATGCATTAAAAAAGATATGCAATAATGAATTTCTGATAGATTTCACTTAAAATTAATTAAGGTATAGTATCAAATATACTCAAACAAAATTAGAGATGAAAACGCACTCAGAATATTAATAACACTTCATAAGTTTTTTTGTTAATTATGATTTTTTCTCCTGTAAAATGATCAAATACACTAACTTTCCTGATAAATGTCACAATATATTAATAAACCATTTCATTTAATTTTGCTATTAGTCAATCATAAAATGGTCAACAAGAACAGTAAAAAGATAAAAATACTATTACCCTTTATTTTTAATTAATTACATCTTATTTTTGCTTTAAATTTTTTTTAAGGTTAAAAAATATATTTTTATATTTTTTGACAATTTTGAAAATAAAATAAATAAAAATAATTTTTAAAATTTTTTATTTTATTTTTTAAAAAATAAAAATAAAAAATAAAAAATATGACTTTTTATTTTTAAATTTATCAAAAATATGAAAATAAATTTTTTATTTGTATTAAAAAATTTAAGAAGAAATAATTTAATTTCTTCTTAAGTTATTTTTTTTAAATAAAAAATAAAAAATAAAAAATATTTTTTAAAAAATATATTTTTTTATTTTTTATTCTTAAATTTGTCAAAAAATATGAAAATAAATTTTTTAACCTTAAAAAATATTTTTTAAAGCAAAAATAAAATTTAATTAATTAAAAATAAATGGTAAGAGTATTTATGTTTTTTTTTACAGTCATTGTTAACTATTTTAGAATTGACTAACGGTAAAATTCGACGAAATGATATATTAGTATAACATGACATTCGTCATGGGAGAGTTAGTATATTTTTAAAAAGTCAGAGAAATTTAATGTATTGGATCATTTTATATGAAAAAATAATAATTAATCCTAAGTTTTTTTTTATTGCAATTCGAGTATTAACTCCAAAATTTTTAGATGTAATAAAAAAAAAATTAAAAATGATATCCAATTAGATGTAAATTTTAAGAAAAAATAAGTAATAATAGAGTTATATTTTAATAAAGTATCATAATTTATTATATATAATATCGATAAATTATTAATTTATAATATAAATTAGGTCATATAATTATATATGAATTTTTTTAAAAAATTATCTTATTAATTTATCGAAATTATTAATTTAATTTATTATTTTAAATTAAATTTAAAAAAATTATTATATAATAGATATTATTTATTTATCAAGTAGCTTTACCATATAAAATTTGAGAACCAACTTAAAAGTGTTAAATTTTATAGCAAATTCAAAAACGACTAACCCTTCAAAATTTAAAGGGCCAAATCGTTCCAAAGCAAAAAATTAGACCTCTTGACGTGAATAATGACGTGGCTATTTATTAATGGAAGACAATAAACGTCTAATAGAAGAATGCTTGTAGATGATTCCCACCCAAATTACAGTCAAATCCCTCCAATCCCTCGCTCTCTCTTGCATGAACATACAGCTCGATTGCAAATTTCTTTAATTATATATTTTATTATTCTTTTAAAAAATTCAGAAAATTATGGTTAATTTATTTTTTTGTAAAAAAATTGAGTTAAATTGGGACACAATTAAAAATTGCATCAATAACTAATTCTTGTTTTAGCATTGTAAAATAAAATATCATGACTTGTATATGATCACTCCAGGACCTGACATCAACTACAAATCAGAATTGCCTCAATATTCCAGCTTGAGCACGTATATGCATATATGGAGCTTAACATTTCTTCGCATTCTGGACATCATGGGAAAGACATAATGGGGATAAAACATTCGATATCAAGAAGAGTATATACTTATTAAGAATAAAATTCTGATTTCAAAAGCTTCTATTCTATATTTGAGCTAATGCAAAGTAACAAAACTTTTAACATATATCTATTTTATTTTATTTTTTTTGTGGCCGAGGAGATATAAATATTTAATTATTAATCAACACATACCATTTGTGTAAACAACAGTCGGTGACATTAAGATTGCCATTCCAATGCCCTTGCCCCTCTTCTCCTGTCACTTATAAAGTTCGTAGCATTGGTGTCTGTTGTTACGAGGAAGAGAAGGAGGAAGCAGCGAAGATGATAAGGAGAGACATTTTCATTGCTCAGACGCTGCTCTCGGTCTCTGACGGACCCAATATTATTCACAATCTTCGTCCTTGACCTTTTGTTTAGCTGATTATTTTGCCCTTAGCTATTACTTTATTATTAGTAGTTTTTTTTTTCAGTTCCAAAAAACAAACATATAACAAGATCACGATTCTCCCTAATTTCTGGGTTGTGAGATTTTAGATATGAAAATCAAACATTAGAAAGTATATATGAACTTAAAATGATCAATATCATAATTTTTCTATTTATTCTTTGACTTATTATCGAAATTTTAACATTCTACCTTCACATTCACTTGTATATTAATCCATATGTTATATTTATTTTTCTATTGCTATGAAAATATAAGGTTTTATTATTGAAAACATGTGTAAATTTTAGGTTAGTTACAAATTATTATTTTTTAATTGGTATCATATATATATATATATAATTTAATTTTAATTTTTATCTATTTAATTCGAATATTAATTCTCCGATACTAAAAAAATTAATATGTATAATTTCTAATTATATATTTTCTTTATTTTTTGATCTATGCTCCATATGTGGAGTGGCTAATGAATATAGTATCTTGTTTTTTTTTTCTTCTGAGTTCTCAATAAAAATTATTATTTATTTATTGTTTTGATACTTCCTGATATGTTTTTTAATTTTAATCTTTATGGTATTTCCTAAAAGAAATAAATAAATAATAAACAAAAGTTGAAAAGCAAGAGCAAATAAGAACTAAAAACGAAAGAAGGGAAAGCCATGACCTAAGAAAAATCATAAATGCTTATGCTTGCTAGCAAAAGATACCAAAATTCTAATGATAATTTATGTAATTTTTTATAATTTAATATGTACTATTTATATAATTTAGAGCCACCGAACATAATTGCATTGTCTAAAAACATTCAAATGTATAAGGGATTTTTTTATAAAAACATAACAAAAAAGAAAAAATTTCTTATAAAAATATTTTTAAAAAAATACAATATATACCGAATATATATTAAATATATATTAGACATATATCAAAAAAATAGTAAAAAAAAATAAAAAAATAAAAAAAAAAGGTTAGAAAAACCGTGTATATATGTAATTTTTACAATGTATAATATGGTGGTCTAGTAGGTCGTGTCGTTCGGCAAATTCAAAAACTACCGCCCCTTCAAAATTTCATGGGCTATTGTGCGATTTGAGGCCCAAATTGTTCCAAAGTAAAAAAAAAAAAAAAAAGACGCCTGACGTGGACAGAAACGTGGCTGTTTGTTATTGGAATTATAAATGCCCTAATACAAGCATGGTTGTAGACGATCCAAACCCCAACTACAGACAAATTCCTCCAATCCCTCGCTCTCTCACATGCACAGGGTTTTTTATCAGCATAATCAGTGAGTAGGGTTTTTCCAATTGTCCAATTCCAGGTTTTTCCATATCAAGATTGCTTCATTTCAACCTTCTTATAATCTAATTCTCTGTTTCTTAATACTTACTGATTAAAGTAATAAGCAGAAAAAGAAGAAAAGATGGGTGCTCAGAGAAAGGGCGGAACTAGGGTTGCAGAGGACCTAGAGGAATTAGCTCGACACCCATTACAGGCAATTCTATTGGCTGATAGCTTCACCATCAAGTTCCGTCCCATCACTCTCGAACGTCCAAGAGTACGTATCTATATGATATGTATTAGAGCTTCTGAATTTGATCACTGAAGAATTACGATTAATCTATAAATGTGTGCTTATTAGGTATTGTTGCCATTGGTTAATGTGCCGATGATAAACTATGCTTTGGCGTGGCTTGAATCTGCTGGTGTTGAAGAGGTTTTCGTTTTCTGCTGCGCCCATTCTCGGCAAGTGATTGATTATTTGGAGGATACGGAATGGTTTTCACAGCCTAACTTCACTGTTACAACAATTGATTCTCACAATTCTATTAGTGCTGGAGATGCTTTGCGTTTGATTTATGAACGAAACGTAGTAGGTTAATTTCTTTGCTTAAAATTTTGATATGATTCATATATTAAGAAAAGGAAACTTCATTGGCCATACAAAGTAGTGTATTAAAATTGAAAAATTGTTACAATGTTGGCATTCTTTTCAATTAGAAGATTTCTTTATATTTTTATTTCTGTTTATAATGTTCTGATTATTCTTATTTTTGCCTTTGAAGATACATGGAGATTTTGTCCTTGTTAGTGGAGATACAGTAAGCAACATGTCACTTACACAGGCAATCCAAGAACACAAGGAGAGAAGGAAAAAGGACAATAATGCAGTAATGACTATGGTTATTAAACAGTCAATGCCTTCTCCAATCACCCACCAGTCACGGCTTGGAACCGATGAACTATTTATGGCAATAGATCCTCAAACAAAACAGCTTCTATACTATGAGGATAAAGCTGACCACTTGAAGGGGGTTATACCTCTTGATAATATGTTGCTTGCTGATAATCCTTCTATTTCTCTGCATAATGATAAGCAGGTTTGTTCTTCAAATTATTTCCCAAGCTTCATAACTGTCTCTGACACCTTCTGTCAATTTTCAATAGATGTTCTAAGCTTATAATTTGAAGGCCATTTTTGGTCTCCAGCCTGAGATCCAATTTGGATTATTTCTCTTTCTACTCAAACAAATTTCACTGACATTTTTTTTCCTTGCAGGATTGCTATATTGATATCTGTTCTCCAGAAGTTCTAAGTCTTTTCACAGACAATTTCGATTATCAACACCTGCGCCGTCATTTTGTAAAGGGGTTGCTTGTTGATGATGTATGCTGTGTTCTTAGCATCCTTTACTATGCGTTTAAAACATATTTCATATGCTCAATGAATGCAAAGGCTTGCTTATGGACATGTATATAGTATGTTATGATAATTATCATTGGAGTATACAAGCACATATAGAGTTATGCAGATGCCAGCCAAAGCTGCCCACTGCCTGTTGATATATGGATTTGCTCTAAATGCGTAAAAGAGAATGTTTGTACAATCCATTACCTGATCACTTAAATAATAATTTGCGTGCCTATGTGTGTTACTGTCTCTGAAACAAGTGTTGCATCTGTCTGTTAACTGCGGAAAGGATTTAATACTAGACTTCATGATCACTGCTATAGACTAAGTAAACTTAAGTTTTTTCACTTTTCAATTCTATATCAATGCATGTTCTTGTTTATTTTATCATGTTGATTTTTTTCGTTAATGTATTTATCATGCTAAAGTAAAAGATTGTCCCCTCAAACAAAAAAAAAAAATATATATATATATAAATATATATATATAATTGTAAAAATATGCATTTTTTAATTTATTTAAAATTTTGACCTGTCACTTGTTTTCTAGTCGTCATCTGCTAGATGTTTATCCTCACAGTTGAAGTTGACCATTTTTTTGAAATTTTTTCATTCTCAGACACCAGATTGATGTTTTGCAGATTATGGGTTACAAAATCTTCACTTATGAGATTCATTCAAGCTATGCAGCTAGGATTGATAACTATCGAAGCTATGACACTATTAGTAAGGATATTATTCAGAGGTGGACATACCCATTTGTGCCAGATGTGAACTTTTTTGGAAATTGTGCAACTAAGTTTGAGAGACAAGGGATGTACCGAGCATCAGGTAGGATTATTAGCCTACTAAACACATTAATTATATTTTCTGGTAACTAGATTTTTCTTTTCTTTTTTAAGTTAAAACTTATGATAATATTAACAGTTCAGTTTTATATTCCATGTACTATGCCATTAATTGGAAGCGCTGTGGATTTCTGGTGTACTTAAATACATGCAGCTCAAACTAAGTTTTTCTTTTTTTTTTTAGCTTTCCATGCCTTTTTTGTTTTTAGAAATTGTCATTGGTGGCGTGGTGAACCATTTTGTAGAAATGATAAAATGGTATTTCTTCACCTAATTTCTTTGTCAGTTGTTATGCAGTGGTAATTTTCACTATGTGGCTTCCCTTGTCTCATTTGCTAAGTAGCATATATACTCATTCAGAGGATCATCTGAGGATATCTTTTTGACTTTAAGTTTTTCTGAATGGTACTTTATGATTTTTCATGTTCTTCAGAAATAGAGCAATCGCGTTCTGCACAAATTGGTCCATTTACTGTTGTTGGAAAAGGAACTAGAATTGGGAACAACTCAAAAATTTCAAATTCTGTTATTGGAAAAGGTTGCATAATTGGGTCAAATGTTTCAATAGTAGGTTCCTATATATGGGATGATGTCACTATCGAAGATGGCTGTGAGCTAAGGCATGCAATTGTATGTGATGGGGTGGTAATAAAATCAGGTGCAGTTTTGGAACCTGGTGTAGTATTGTCTTTCAAGGTATTTCACTAAATATCCACTATTTTCATTGGTCTTTCTCTCATTCAAATATATTTTCTTGTTATACTTCTATTCACAGACTTAACATGCTACCAGGATAAGGATGTTCACTGATTTACTTATAATCCTCAAAAAAAGGGGAAAAAGATTGCCCAAGGATAGTATAATATGCCACACTGTATTGCTTACTATAGAAAAAATGGTAAATGATTGTGTATATTAGCTTAGAACTAGAAGGAATATCATTTTAGCATATGTCTTATAGTTGTTGTCATTTCATTTAAAGCTAGAATGATGTTTCTGAAGAGTTGACAAATTTTCTTGGCTAACTCCTATTGAAACCAAATAATACTAGTTTGTACAAAATGTGGCCATCATGCCCTATTAGGATCATTAATGTTCAAGTCAAACTCATGCTCTGTGAATTGAAACAAATGAAGTCACATTTTTAAAGTTTGATATCTGTAATAAGTTCATTAAAATCTTGTTGGCTTCATCTTTTGCTGTTAGTTGGACATTTATCTTAACATTTTCTTTGCTCCAGGTTATAGTGGGACAACAGTTTGTTGTCCCTGCCTACTCAAATGTGTCTTTACTTCAACAGCCAACTATGCAGGATAGTGATGAAGAATTGGAGTATGCTGATAATAACAGTGGAACAATAGATTCATGTAAGTACTTGATGTTTTATGTGCCTCTGTGTGTGTGTGTGTGTGTGTGTGTGTGTAAAGAGAGAGAGAGATTATGGTATGTACCCCCACTAATTGTGCTGGCGTTTGGATCCAGCTATTCACTCTGTTGATTTAGTCCTTCTCTTCATTAAATAAATCAATATTATTAGAAAAGATATAATGGTTCTATTCCTTTGTCATATTACAATTTGTTTGATATGCAGCAATTACAGGTACTGTGGATATGTTGAATGGGGAGATGACATCTGAATTATCTGGGACACAGCACTGGCCAGTGTCAGAGGTTAGCTATTAACTTTATATTGCTGCTATTGCACAGACACGACTGCTATGTCTTAGCTGTCATTAAATGTTTATGGTTTTATTATTATTACTACTACTATTATGCTTTTTTCTTTAAAGATCTTATATGATAGTGTAGGATTATAGTGAGAGGGAAGGCTGTGCCTAGGGGTAGGGAACAAATGTACCAAAAAAAAAGGGAGAAGGAAATTTCCTTGAGGCTTGCATGATGAGGCCTCTATATGATATTGAAGACAAAATGATGTGTGGAAATGTTAAATATGTTAACTAGCTATTATTGATGTAATAGTAATTCTCATTTTTACTGTAAATGTAACACGCATTTTACATTTGTTAAAGATTTTTCAGGGAGACCTGTAATAATCCTCCTTGAATAACTACACGTATTATTTGCCTTTTTGATAGTCTAATATCTGGGCCAAAGTTCTAGCAAAATGTTCTGAAAATATTCCAATATAAATAACAATCTCAATTGCATTATTTAATTGAGGACCACGGTGGTTGATTTTTTAGGTAGTGTGCTTAGAAGAATACTGATAGGGGATATTGTTTCAAGTGTTGGATGATTGGGGTACATCATAGTCCATTTCTACTAATGTGTGAGGAAATATTCAGTATGCATCTAATCTGTGTTTGCAAGAAAACCTGCTGGTCTAATCTTATCTATTGGAGCAATGGTAATTGGGTATATTATTTATTGGTTACTTATTTCCCCTTCATAGGAAATACGATCTTTATCACTAGAATGGTTTAGAAAAATTGCATTATAAAAGGCGAGCTATTTTTCTTAGAATTGTGCTCAGTGATGCTTTTACAATCTTTAGCGTCTTTCTTGTGGTTATTCTAGGGTCAAAGCTGAGATTCATGTGAAGTGACAATGACGAGACTCAGAACAGTCTATTTATATATTGGACATTTGAAGGTGTAACAAACCAGAGAGCTGGTTGATTTTTTCAGTTAATGGTCTCTGAAATCTAATCTTTCAACTGTATAGGCTAGTTGCTTTATCTGTAACATATGCTGACAACTTCTTTTTATTAATTTTTCTTCTTCTGGGCAACACAAGAATTTCATTTGTCATTTATCATGCAACTGAATAAGTTCCTATATTTGTATATTTGCTTAATACTTTTTTATGCTTCATCAGCTTGGGCCTGGTGGTGCTGGTTATGTTTGGTCAGTTTCTGAAGGAGGTCATAAGGATGAGTGGAGGCATTCAGTTGCACCTATTCCTGCTGAGAAACTTGCTGAGGCCATGCAAGCTATAGAAGATGATTGGGAATTGTTGAATCTAGATGGCAGTGCTCTTTCACCTTCTGGAGAGTTGAAACCTGACTCCCAAAGTAATGATTCTCAAGGTGATGGCGACTCCAGAGATGGCACCTTTGAGAAAGAGGTAATAAAAAGTGAACTGAAATGTTGATGAGAATTTCAAATATCATTTGCATGCAACGTTGAACACTCTATCATCATTTTCAGGTTGAAGCAACTTTTTTGAGGGCCGTTGATGAAAATATCAAAGTTGGAGATATAATCCTAGAAATGAACTCACTCCGGTATGTTTGGGCACCTTTGATAATGTTGAGATATGCATTATCATCTGATGAATTTTCATTTGAAGTTTACATGGTGAACTTTCTTTTCCCTTCAAAAGGAAATATGTTTATGTGTTTGCATCTAAGCTACCTGTGAAAAGTGATGAAAATTACCAAAAGTTCCTAAAGTCCTGGTTCATATCATGTTTCATATTGTTTTCCTGATAAACTCCTTGTTTTAACCTCCTTGAATGCGGTGTCTGTTTAGGTATCATTGCTGATTAGTTGTCCATGCCCTATGGATAGATGGACTGAAGATTTTTGTAAATTTCCTTCTTTCATACTGGTGCAGAACCTTTTGTACTTGCAATTTATGTTGTTACCCACAGTGATAGCATGTGTATCATGAGGCAGAGGCTTCCAATTTCAGATTTCAATCCTTCAAGAGAAATAACATTTTAGTTTTGAACTTGCCACCATATGCTAGGCTGAAATTGCAGGTCATGGGAAATTTTTTGGCTGATAGCATAAAAGTAAAGCAGCATACAACTACCAATCTACATTAATTTTTAATGGTTGATACGACCAATTTTGTTAGGGATACCTAGAACTTGCAAGTTTCACATTTCCAAGTAATCTTTTTTATCCTGTGATTATTAAATGATTAAGTTTATGATTTCATGATGGCATCTTTGTTCGACCCTGGTTAGCCCCATGGCCAAGCCAGTGAGTACACAATCTTTTTTTGAGTATGTCTTCATATTACAGCATTCTGCCATATTTGTTTTTTCACTTATCATATATGGAACAAGGGGAGTTGTTGCTCTTCCACTGTGCTTCTTCCTTTCCTGTTCATCAAATGTGGACAATTGATTATGGACATGCCTTCATAATTTTCGGGCACACTTGGCATACAATTTTTAAATGTTATCTATTTAGGACTGCTTTATATCATGATGGGATTAACTGCTATAAAATGAATTAAGTACATAGGAAATAAGGTTCTTGGAAATTGCAAGGGACTGCTATATTTGGCTTTCACAAATGAAGAGGAGGCTTTGCTGTTCTTTAGTCTGTTTCTTCTTTTACATGTGGAGAAGTATTTAATGTGTACATTTCTCTCATAATTGCAGGAGGCATTGGTTGTCTGAGTCTTGAATTATTGTAGTGAATAATGACTTTTTTTGACATGTTTGTGAATTTTTTCCAGTCCCAACTCTGATACACCCACAATCCCACCACCTCTATCCCCTATCTAAGCCTTGATAAATATGGAGGAATGCCTTGCTGTTGGCCTTGACTGTTCAAGGTTTAACATAAACTTTTTGGTGTTCATGGTTTTCCCGATCCACCAGTTAGCTTTGTTTGTGCATACTTATCTCTACTGCTTTCATATTACCAGAGGAAATGAATTTCTTAGCTGCATTTTCCTTCACGCAGCATTTCTGTCAAACTTTTCAGGTTGTCGTATAACATGACATCTGCAGACTGTGCTGGAGCAATATTTTATGCGATGATGAAATTGGCATTAGAAACTCCATATGCTACTGCTGGTAATTAATATCTTACTTGAGCCATCATTATATTATACATTCATGCCATCATAGAACATTTTCTTTTTCTAATGATTTGATATGAAGTTAATTTGTTGCTCAGAGAATGAAAATGCATGTGAATTTTTCATAATCCAAGATAGAATGCATAAAGCCATGAAATTTTTAACTCTGCATGATTTCATATCTCATTTTAATCTTGTGTTTACTTTCATTTTATTTTTCATTGTATAGGATGGTGCTCTAGTTTTATTACCATTTTCTCTTTTAGAGTCCTGGGGGCTGAATACTGCTTTATGTTGTTTAAATAAACACTTATTTTTATGTCTCAGGTGAAGTGTGCAAAAATGTTGTCAATGTTCTAAATACATGGCAAAAGCTGCTAAAGTTCTATGCAAAAGAAATAGATGACCAGGTTTCTGTTCTTGACTAAATGTTGTCAATGGTCTAAATACATGGCAGAAGCTGCTAAATCTTGTGTTTATATTCTTGACTAGTTATTTTGTATGTTTCTTTGACCATTTAACCATTTTACCTGACCACTTTAGAAAGACATCCCAATTTACTTTTTGTTGAGTCCTACTTTATTTTGGAATTTTTTTTTCCTGCACAATATCCTGCTACTAAACCCAATTTTTTCCACTTTTACCTTTATTAATTAGAACTTTCACGCAGAACCAGTTTTCACTAAATTGCCAATTCAATTCAGTTTGCTCAAAGCAGCTTTTATACTTCACATTAAATTTTCTTTCATGTGCTGAATTTATTTTAACTGGACCCATATTACTTTATGCTCTTTATTTCTTTCCTTGCTAGGTCAAACATCAACCAATGATGCTGTTTTACTTAGTCTTATGTAAATTTTGATTATTCAATCTACTATATTTAGTCGCTTATGTCCTATCTGAAATTTCTTCTCACACTCTTTTCTTATTCTTGGATATTACCCTTTGAATGCTTATCTTAGCATCATGGTGAGGGTATCAAATTTTCTTACTTTTTTCCAGACTGACTTTGGATATGAATGGATCAGTATCAAACAGTTTGTCAGTTGATTGAGTAAATTTACACACAAAATAGTTTGCTCATTCTATATGTTAGTTATCCACTTCTAATTATGTAGTAACTGAATCTCTTTAATGATGGACAGATTGAAGTGATACTGAAATTTGAAGAAATGTGTCTAGAGTCTGCTAAGGAGTTCTTCCCCACTTTTTCCCAGGTATCTTTTTTGTCTTGAATTATGGGTGTGCCATCAATAATTAGAGTGAAACTTATTTACCGAAAGTTGCATCTCTTAATTCAGCTTCATAGGCTGCTGTTTGGTCAGCACACTATGCAGACCTGGTTTCACAGTTAGGATTGACTCAATTCCTAAGCCAATAATGCACTGTTTGTAGTTTTTCTCCTTTGTCCAGCTGATTCTTTTACCATTATTTTCTCTTAGATTGTGCCTATTTTATATGAGAAAGACATTTTAGAAGAGGATGCCATATTAAGATGGGCTGATGAGAAAAAAGATGCAGAAGAATCAGATAAAATTTTTGTCAAGCAATCAGAAGCCTTCATTCAAGTAAGATATAATACTTGTTCTTTCTAGTTTTTATAGGGGTGGATTAATTTTCAATTGTCAATGTTATTTGTGTTATATTGTCAATGGTGAAGTCTACCTGGGTCTCAAATGTCATGCTTTATGTCTTATATTGGCCAAATAGGTATTGGCTTTTAGCCTACCAACATGGGATATGCTCACAGAATACTGCTCAGTCCTATACAGCCAATATAGGCTCACATGCAGTGACTGAAATAGCCTTGAACTTCTAATAAAAAAAGTTAGGAAGGAAGGAAGAAGAATTTATTTCTTCTAGTTGTTTTTTTATTTATTTTTCAAATCATAGTATCTAATGGATTATTTGTTCTTTGAAAACCATGCTCAGTTCTTTTTGTTCTAAGGGAGCTTCGACTGCATCCATTAAGACATAAGAACCTGAGTCTGACCAAACATTTATATTTCATTTGCATGGCTTACTTCAACTTGATGTTTGATGCCATTGCATGCACATCTTGCATGTCTAATATGCCAATATGCTTTGGTGTAGTGGTTGAAGGAGGCATCTGAAGAAGAAGAAGACTAGGATTGGATAGAGAGAGATTTCACCGAGATTGTGAGATTCAGTGATTGTGAGATTGTAAGGAACATTTCAGTGGTTACTGTGCCAGATGGATCCTTTGAATGGAACTTTTTGGTGTGGACGTCAAATTGATGCATCATCTTTCATTTGGATTGCTGGTTGGATCAAGGGTTGTAACGAGTAACTATCCATATCAGGAAACTAATTATAGCAATCTGTTCTCTCCATTTATCTGTTATTAGTTTTTTCACTATTTTATTTTTTGGGTGAAATGCATACCATTCCATACAAGTGGAAATATTACATCTATGGACTATGGTTATATGGTACTTCCAATCTTGGCATTTTAAAAAGTTGGGGGATATACGCCAAGCTCCATGTATTTTAGCAGAAACGATATTTTTTCCTCAATTCATCTCAAGAGGGGTTAAATTGATGGATGATAAAATTCAACCTTCTTGGATGCCACTATGAAAGCCAAGTTACATATGCTTTGTGAAGCTAGAAGTGCTTTGTGCATCAGATATTGCTATTGTCAACTTGGTAGTATTAGAAAGGCTATATTTTTAAACTTGTATAAGAATAATGTTTATTATTTGCATTTGTAATTGCAGTTTGCAAATTACAATCCTTTAATCTCAGGTTAATCTCTGCTCATTGTCATTGCATGAGACCTTTTTAACCTTTCAACTGTATGATAAGCATCAAGAAATTGAAAATCTTGTGACAGTTTCCAATTAGAAGAGATCGTAAATGCTTTCATCGTTCAATTGAGCTTTCAGAAACAACTTTTTGCGTTTCCTTATTTCAAATATCAGATTACTTGAAGATTTTTTTTTTAATCAAATGTATTTTCATTATCGTCCTACAGTTTGATATGACTTTCAGGATTTGTGACTATATATGTATATTTTTCACAAATAAATAATGAGATTTTATTATGGGTATTAGTGTGTCTTACCACTTCAAACATAACTTATTGGTTACTTGAAAGATATTTTTAGTTCCATATTTCAACTGTTTTTTACTTATCGTATCTTCTCTGAATAGAATTATATTAATACATTTACCAATTTATTATTGAATCACGAAGAAATGAAGTCAACTGTTCTTTTCCACCGCCACTTATTAAGAGCGATTGGTGGCTTACCCATGGATTCTTAAATAGCAGAAAAAGGAAGATAACAGACATTCTCATTTTCCGCAGAAATGAGAAATGTACTTGCAAAAAATACAGATAATTATACAAGCTACTTAGCAACATACAAGGAACAATATTAAAGATATAAAAATCATGAGGTAACCATGGCTGATCAGAACCGAGGTCCTGGAGGGCCAGGTGGGCCGCCGGGAGGTCCAGGTGGGCCGCCAAATATTGGTCCACAACAGCTCTCTAAGATGCAGCAGCAGCAAAGGAAATACAAACTGCAGGCAAAAAAAAAAGAAAAAATCTGTAATCAAGGTTTTCTTTATGAATGAAACATAATAATGATGGGAGAAAGACATATAGTGTATACCAAGAAGAAGCAAGCCTGCATATGCCATGACAGAGAAAATCACAGCAGCCACAAAAGCCAGGTCCTCCTGGTGGCGGTCCCCAACCTGGTGGCATCTTCCTCTCTTTCTCTCAGCCTCACTAAAAGTGAAAGTTTGATAGCTAGCTATAGTGTTATTTACTAGAAATTCTATCAAGATAAAGTAATAATAAGAGAAGACAAATAACAATTAGCTGCTATATTTATCGTTATGTAGTATGAACTACCACGAAAGAAAGGAAGAGCTTAATGGCCAAGGATTCTTGAAATCTAGAGGACAACCTTGGACTAGTAAGTAGAAAACCGTACATGGTTTGGTTGTTGGGGTTTTTAGGACAAGTATGTGTGCATGTTATCCACTCTTCTATATTAAAACCTAATCTTCAAACTTCAAAGTTCAAACTACTAAAAAATTCTCTCTTTTTTTTCTCCTTATATCAGAAAAAATATATGAAGAAAATGAATATCAAGATTTGAGTTTTTAATCTCTTGTATTACTAGACAAATGTTTAATTATTAAATTATATAATGATTCAAAAAAAAATTTATTGTACTTCTTTTAAGTATAATTTGATATTAGTTTCGTAAAAAATTAATTTTGGGCAAAAGTATATGAAAAAATTAATGGACAATAATTATTATTATTATTATTATTTTTTTATGGATTTAAAACTAATTTGTAACAAAGTTTTAAATACAAATTTTATTCAAAATTAACTTTAAACTAATAAAAATCAAAAGATAAATAATTATTATTTATTGGTTCACAAGACTTGTTGCTTATTTTTTTCTTTTTAAAATTAGCAATTTGAAAAAAAAAAAAAAAAAAATGTCAAACTTGACCTTGGACTTTTTCCACCTATGATAATGTGTATTGGCACAAAGTGATCGGTGTAGGCATTGAAAATAGTAGAGAATATGAAAATGTCATTCATACTTGTATGAGAAAATATTTAGAACTCCTGTAACTTTAATTTCTTGGTTTTGTGCATGGGAAAATACTTATCAATAGTATATGTATACATCTAATTTCTTGGTTCCATCCAATAAGATAAGAATATGTATCATAAAATAGGATTTTACTATCTTTTTATTGGACAAAAAAAGACAATGTTTAATCACTGATTAATTAAATATATAACAAAAATTCTTACACTAAATATATATACTAATCCAATGATATAAAAACATGTGTAATAAAATAAGATATTATTATATTTTCACTGAATTAAAAAAAAAAAAAGTAAAAGAATTTTATTAATAAAAACATTTAATCACTAATTAATTGGATGTATAATCAAAATCTTTACACCTATAGGTAAGTATTTTCCTAATAAAAAAAATTTACTTATACTGAGTATATATACTCATTCAATGAGATGAGATCATGTGTAATAAAATATGATATTATTATTTTTTTACTAAATGAAAAAAAAGCAAAAAAGTCATATTAATAAAAATAATTAATCACTTATTAATTGGATGTATAATAAAAATCACTGAGTGTATAAATTTATTCAATAAAATAAGAATATATGTAAGAAAATATGATAAAAGTGGCATTTCAAAATCAATTTGAAAGTACTGTTTCGTGATAATAGTGAAAATCTTTTTTAGTTCAATGCATTTATATAGATGGCAAAGATATTTAAATATAATTCTAATGAATTACTTATAAATTTTGTAATACAATAAACAATCCCATTTTAAATATCTTTTATTTTTTTATTTATTTATTGAAAATATAATAAATCTTATTTTATTACATATATTCTTATCTTTGAATAAATATGTATACTTAGTGCAGATAAGTTTTTTACTTTGTATTATATACCAATATTTAATATCATATGTCTATACTGAGTGTATATATAAATTTAATGAGATAAAAATATATGAAATAAAAAAATATTGATATATTTTTACTAGAAAAAAAAAGGTAAAATAATTATATTGGCTAAAATATTTTATCACTCATAAGTTGGATGTATGAGATAAGTCTCTACAGCCAGTATAAACAAAAAATTTTCATATATTTAATATAATTATTAATTTAATCAATAAATTATATTTAATTATTTAATAAAATTTTAGTGTGCTAATTATTAATAAAACTTTACAATAAATATGATAATGTACAAAAAGCGGGATATCACTTAATTATTATATATTATTTTATAATTAATTTTAAAAATAATTCACATTTAAATTTTTTTCAATATTATTTTTAGATTATTCATAAAAATTAAATTATAAAGAATTATTTATTTTTTTATTCAAAAACATTCTTTTTTCAATATTTTTTTATCTAAAATATTTAAAATGCTCTTAATTTGGAAAAAAAAACTTATTAGAAATAGTAAATCAAATAAAATAATAATAGGTCATACTAAATCAAATTGAATTATTAATGCAGTTTACGTCTATATACCCACAAATTTCAAAGGACAAATTTGTAAACGTCAACGGAGATCACAATATGTGCGGTGTAGATGATTTGGACAGTGACTATCCGTTCATTGACTAATTTTAAGTGTCCTCATGTCCCACTTCTAAAAATATTAAAATAAAATTTAGCTTTTTTTTTTCATCTAAACTCAGTTCAATATAATTTATATTCTACATTAATATAAATTTTCAGACAACCAAACAATAATTCAACTCACTTTTTTCTTTTTTTTTTAAAAAAAAAATTATATTGGATGGTTTTAAATTCAAAAATCTATCTATCAATGTAATTAAATTTTCATAAATTTAATGGAAATAAGAAAGGTATTTTTTTTTTCCTGAAAATAAGAAAGAAAATTGAATTTGAATCTATTATTCAAACCGTTTATGTTATTATAATTAAAATATACATATCCATTTTAATAAATGATGTTGATTTGTAACTTGTAAACATGTTTAACAAGCATATATATAACTGCTTGTCGTTTTATATAAGTACTAATTTAGGAATTACTTTGTGTTGATATATATGTATTATATAGATTAGTTAGTTTCGTGAAAACTCTCAAGCTAATTGGGCGGTCACCTCCACCTTTAGGATGGGGCAAGATAAACTCAGATGATTCTATTTTGGGAGAATCTGGTAAAGCTTCTGCAGGTGGCTTAATTAGAAATTACTTGGGAAATTTGAGGGTGGTTTTGCCATGAACTTAGGATATTGCTCCGTTATTGTTGCAGAGTTGTGGGGAGCTTAGGTGGGATTGTTGAAGGCGCAGGATCTTGGTTTCAGGAAAGTTATCCTGGAATTGGATAGTGTGTGTGGTCCAGATCATTACTAATGATCATATTAATCTTAATTCAACCTCGGCCATTTTAGAAAATATTAAGAGTGTTGTTCGAAGGAATTGAACGGTGCAAATCTCCCATATTTATGGAGAAGCAAATAGATGTGCAGATTAGATGATTCACTTGGGAATCAAATTATCTTTGGATTTTCATTTCTTTGTCAACCCCCAAAATGCCATAGGAGATTTGATGTTACAATATATCAGTAGTGTTTCTTTTTCTAAAATGTGCTCTGTTTTGGCCTTAGCCTATTTCCCTTTGTTTTTTTTTTTTTTAAAAAAAAAATAATTGTATAGAAAATAAAAAATGAACCGAGTTAATTCAAATTCAATGACATTCAAAGAAGAAAATTGAGAAATAGGTGTACATACTATCATGAAGCACCCAATGTACTTGGGATACAGAGATATAGATGTGCCATTGAAGAAAATAATATAAAATTATTACAAATAGGAGATAAATCATAAATTCATAGAACATAGAACATAGAAACTCTTAATATAGATTGGGATGTGGTTGATTATGGGGGAGGTGGACCAAATGGGCCAGGTGGGCCAGGAGGGCCCATTGGACCACCAAAGCAATCTTGTAGTAACCAGCAACAGCACAAAAAGCTCAAGCTGCAAACATAGCAATTAACTTATTAATTATTCATTAAAAAAAAACTACATTATTATTATTATTATTATTTGATAAACTAAATCTCATGGCTAAAATTTATTTCATAAGAGTGAATGAAGGATTTAAATTTAAAATTGTTCATTTTGTATAATTAAAAAAAATAATTCAATCAGCAAGGAAAATAATTCAGATAAATTAAATATATGAACATACCAAGAACCTATGATATCACAAAAGCCACCGAAAAGACCTGGAGGTCCTCCTGGTGGCGGACCCCATCCAGGTGGGCCAGGTCCACCTGGTCCCATTGCTTCCTTTGATTTGTAGCTATGAAAAATGAAAAAAACAAGACAGTAGAATTCACCAAGAAGAGGAGTCCAAAGCTCTTGGAGAAAGAAATGAAAGAATTAAGAAGCTTTTATAGGTAAATTTTGCTTAGCCTAGAAGCGTCCTTCCGTATATGTACATAAAAGTTCACACTTTTTCACTAGTTCTTATCTTCCAATCCAATCTTTAGTACATAATGCTTTTCAACTGCTATTCTTATATAGCTAACATTCTAACCTATTTGAGGGTAGATAGATTGAGATTGATTGTACAAGAGAATTTAATTTCAATTAAGTAATGGATATATCTTTAAATTTATCTGCATCGATTGAAGCGTAAATTAATTTAAATATTTTTAATTACAGTCTGAATTTTTTATTATGTGTTTTATTTTTTATTTTTATTTATATATCATATATCACCTATAAAATATTAATTATTAAAATATTTTAAAAAAATAAATAATATAACGCATAAAAAAAGCACAAAACAAAAAATGAGATACAAAAAATGATAAAAAATCTGAACTACTTCAATTATTTAAAGAAAAAATTCTACAAAAAATGATGGCGACTTAATTATGCTTTTTTTTTAATCATTTTTTAATAATAGATAGTTGATAGCATTAATCATAATGCATAAGATTCACTTGCTCTAATTAAGTACCTAATCTTTATTAAAAATAAATAAAATTAAGTACCTAATCCATAAGGGCAAAGTTTATTAGGCCAAATAATTTAGTGTACTAACAAACTTTATTGCCATATTTACCAAGTCCAAATTTAGCAAATTATCAAATTTATAGTACATTTGTTGAATTACTAATTATTAAATTAAAATTTAGAAAGCTATATTTTGAAGTGATTTTAATATAAATTTAAAGATTAAAATTGATAATTTATTATAAATTCAAATACCAATTTAACCTTCTAAATTTCTAATTAATAATAAAATATTATTATTTTTAGTTTTGATCCAAGTAGAATTGCAGCTCATTTTAAAAAATTGGAGTTTAAAGGTTTGCTGCTTTACGATCAATTTTTTCACAATGGCATGTTGATGTTACCAACTTACGCACCATGGAAACATGGCTATTGGTGCTTGGTGCCTGCTGGGATATTACACAAAAATTTCTTGCTTAGACAATGAATCATCTCACATTGGATGAAACCATTTATATAGTAAAATCCACCTCATATGAGATGAGAGATGGTTAATACTTAATAGCGAACCATGATCCTGGCAAGAATTTCTTCTTAAAAAACAAAAGTATGTTCAGTGCAAAATAGACTGTTCTCTCACTCTGCACGACACTAGTACTCAGATTATCCTCTCATGTGAAAAAGAACATTAGTCTACTAAAATTGGAAAAAGAAGAGGAATTTCGTTTTGAAGTGATCAAGAAATTAGAGATGGAGAAGAGCTCTTTCAAATGATCTTGTAACTTCACATAATCACATAAGAATCTGGTTCTAATCCTTGTATTTTCTTTCTCACATCAATAAATAATGTAGTTACAAGCAAATACTAGTTTAACAAATAAATCAAGAAGCAGCTAGGAATGGAAAATGAATAATTTTGATATTTGCTCGAACATGCAAATACAGATGAGCAAGTGTGGTTTTCAAGCCGCCAGGGAAGCAAGAAAATAAAGAAATTCCTAAAAGGATAACAATCATGTGAGATAACTTCCAATGAAAGCCAAAGCATAGGATAATTGGATATGCCATGGAGTGATAGAGATAATCTACAAGTTTCTATGCAGCTGGGGAACAAAATCAGTTTCACTAATCTCCCAATAATAAAGGCAAATAAAACCTGCCTTCTAGTCTACTAACCTTTGTATGCTTGTCGAAGCAGATCTCTTTTTTCTCTTTAACTTGGTATCTGTACATTAATTTCCCGCAATTTTCACATAAATTCTTCACAAAATGGCTGCCAATCCCACAGAATCCCCCTCATCAATTCTGGTTTCCGAATAAGTAACTGAGCTTCGAGGTCTCACTGAATGAATGGGCAACAAGCTAGTAAGTACACACTCTATAGCTGAATGTATAGAATTAAACACAGGTGAGTGCATACACTATGATGGTAAACTACCAAGTATTAGTTTAAGATCCTCTGCTCAAGATGATAAAATATCAAGAATGAATGTACATTCAGCAGCACAAGAAAATTAGGATGAAAGCATGTGGGAGCCACTAAGAAATAGAATCCAAGAAATAATAACAATGTTGGAGGGGCTTACCTGTAACGTTTGTTATGATATTTACACTTTTTTGGGCAGCTAGTGCCTTCAATTTGTTTCCAGAAGCTAATAAAAGTAAGCTTTTCAGGTGCTGCTTTTGTTCCTTAGGACTAGATGTCTTTGTCAAAGCTTCTTCAAAAGTAGCCAGATCTTGGGGTGTGATACAAGGGAGAGAGAGTAGGACCTGGGCAAACAATGGAAGACAATGTCTAGGAATTCCTCGATCAGATAGTAGGATTACACCAATAAATTTTACCCCACATATTAATATAGAGAATGATATGTACCTGTCTTGGGGCTGGATCTCTATCACGGAGATAAACAAATATTTCCCGACAAAGACCAACCAGTTCGGCACTAATAACTGCATTTGATTCAAGCTCCAAGCCTTTGATTATTGCAAAGAACAAATCTTTTGAAACAAATTCTCGGAGTTCAACATTATTTGTTAATATAGCTAGAAGAATAACAGTAGCACAAAATGAAGAAACTTTTGTCACTGCTTCACTATCTGTCCATGTGAAAGCTTCTAAACAAATCTGCAATACTGGAAGGGCCAGGCCTTTGTGCTTCAAAAGGAAACTGTAAATGAAATAAATTTTAGATGCTAGCTGCCCTAGAGGATAAAGCAAAAATCACATAAATTAAGAATCACTTCCATGAATAAACAGAAAAAGGTACTCTTCAAATGACTTACCCAACCATAGAGTTTGATGTGAATGCTTCCAGATCCTTTAGTGAAGCCATATCACCCCGGTTGATGTGCCCAGATTGTTCTAAAGAAGGAAGCCCCATATTTAGTCCTGGTGAAGCTACAGCAGAGAGAAGTGAGCAAGTCTCACGAGTTAGATCTCGAAGCATTTTCTCCTCCATTACTTCCACCTTCATGTCTGACCCAGGAAGCATGCCATGGACATCTGGAACCTTTGCTTTACCTTCATGCAGAAGACTGGACCAAGAAAAGTTAAGAACTTGCTGCACATGGAGAAATAATGGGTACAGGAGCTTTTCCAACCAGACCTCCCACATCTCTAAAGGACAAGATTTGACCAAATAAATCAGAACTGAATGAACAAGCTGCCTTATATGCCTGAATTCCATTGACTGTATATTCTCCATTAACGCTACACCAACAGAATGAACATCCAAACATTTAAAAAATGGATCTCCAATGGTCACTGACAGGCCCAAGACATTGTACCTGGAATAGTGGAAGATGCATCATCACTTCATTTGGACAAGGCAGACATGAAGTAGTCTTAACAAATAATAAATGCTCCCCCACCCCCTATATAAATTGCACTTGCATAAAACTCAGATGATGATCCATCACTCTTAAGAGTGTGATCGTTTGCTTCTTGTGAAACTACTAGATCATGCCACCGGGGCTTATCTAAGGTGGTTAGAAGAATAAATGATCCTTAAGTTTATTAACATTTCTTCTTCAGGATTCCATATGCTGTTCACATTTCACCATAAATGATATTTTTTTGGTAACCAATTAACGTAAAAGTTGGAATAATTCATTCTGCCTATGAGAACAAGGATATTCAAATGTCATTGAGCATAATATACCATAATACTCAGTTTAAGCAATACATCCAAATTATTGAATCTGGGAATGCAACATTCTGACTTTAGCAGAAAATGACATACATAAATTCAGAACAAAAATTTCAGCGGCAAAGTTAAAACCACCTCCAAAGCATTCATACTTACCCACTGTCCCTGATGCCTTTCAACCAATTTCGAATATCAGATTCGTTAGTTTCAGCATACCCTTCCTTACTCATTTCAATTTGAGATCCATCTGCAAAAGTTAAAGCACCCTTAGGCAATTTAGGGTTCCCCTCTCCAAGAAGAGCATATCGCTCAACATCACTCATGGTCATGGCAGCCTTCATTTCTCCAGGTAGTGCTTGAGATATAGATGGAGACCAAAGGGAATGTATGGCACGAAGCAACTGCAAATCAACACTGTATCTTCAGTAGCAATGGAAATCAAGTTCAAAAAATATGAACAGCAAAAATAGCATTGTTAGCTCTTAAGAGCAATATACATACTTTCAGGAGAGGAGGCAGCATCCAGGATAGATGTGAAGCCATTGGATGCAAAGAAGTACTTGCTGCTGAGCTGTTTTGTAACTTCAAATTCCCTTTTCTAGTTCCACTCCTTTTAAGTGCCTTCTCAAAGAATGTCACAGTGTGGAAAATTGACCACATAAATGCTGTCTCAGAGCACAAACGAACCAGACCCAGTGGTTCAGACAAATAATTATTTTGCCACTCTATCTGCATCCATTGTTGGCTCAAAGGTTCAAGTAACCATGCCAAAACTTCTTGCTGTTGTTGAATCCTGCATACAGTTAAGAAACTTGAAGCAATAAGCAAGATATACTGTCATAGCAGTTGAAATGCAGAGTCTGCTTCTTGTTAGCAAGAGATTACCCAGCAGCAGAAGCCATAACAAGAAATGCTTCACCCAATAGATTATGTTCACTACGATGCAGACAACCTTCTCTTTGCATATACGCCATGGTATCAGCAATACCCTACAGTAAAATAGTGCACTAAAGTAAATATGACATCTTCCTAGAAGACTAGGCCTTTTCAATCTATGGTCGAATATTCATACAAAAATTTCAGTTAATATTATTGCTAAAGCACTTCATTTATTTTCCTTGCTAAAGCAGGCATGATTTATAGTTTGTATGATGAGTAGACACTGCATAAGCTACAGAAAGTCAAAGTACATTAAATATTATATTGGTAATATCTAACTAGATTTTCTTTTGTGTGCAAAAGTAGCTAGTTTTACCAAACAAGTAGAATAAAGTATAAGCTAAAAAAAAATAGAAAAGGGGAAAAATCCAGAAAGTCACCTTCATGTGAGGCAGAATGCTTTTATCAGAAGCTTTGGCTATTCTAATGAATGACGTACAAATCTGCAGCCTTGCATGCCGTGCAATACTTGTTGCGGGATCCTAGCAATCGAATAAAAGAACTAGCTCAATTTGGAATCCCTTGCAAACAATGGTATTTGAAAATTAAGATTTAATATCACAAGAAAACCTTAACAACAAATGGAAGTGAATTCAGCAGCTCAAATAGTTTATTGATAACACTGCCGACAGCATTTGGGAAATATTTCAAAAAGGGACCCAATGCATCTAAATAGTGCCCAAGGACTTCCACAAGAGCTGGCTCCGCCCATTTCAAAGAGAGTAGCTGCTGAAGTAAACCTACAAGTCACAATAACCAGAGATTTTAAGCAAGCCTTGAGCTTAAAAGAAATTCCAGTAAAACAAATAGAAGTTGCTAAAACCTTCAAATATTCTACACAGTGCAAGGTGAACTTCAGAATTCCCCCCTGCAAATTCATGTGGTCCATCGAAAATTGTGCTTACAACATTTTCAAGAGCCACTTGTGTGCTTTCCATCACAGCTAATTCCTGTATTTTAGAATGATGCATATGGACGGTAGAAGAATATCAGTGTCAGCACAAGGTGAAGCTGGAATTGAAAAATTCCATAGATTGAAAATCTAATTAGTAGACAATAAAAGAGTTCATTAATGCACCTGAACAGGCATTGATGAAAGCGAGAGACTGGTAATGATTGAAAAAATTCTTTCAGAAATTTTAGCACCAGCTATTAGTGGGTTAAAAGAAGCAACAAACTTCGTCAGCTCAGACTGCATTAAAAGGGTACACATCAGTAACAAACCCAGATACAACAATACTAATAATAATGAAGACAGAAAATAAAGAGAAAAGGGGAAAGAATTGAAATCTATAGGACAAACATATTTATAAATAAAATAACTAATGTGAGTACAACATATTGAATAACAAAATAAAACCTTAATATGTACCCCAAATGTTAAAGAATAAGGAGAAGAAGAAGCATCTAAGTAAAATTTACCAGCTTGGAACGGTATTGGCTAAAATCTCCCTTGCCTTCAAAATCATCACTCCATAATTCCAATGTTACAACGGAAAGGGATGTCCCAGGAAACATTTTTTCCCTTTTAAGCATGCGCTGGAAAGTGATTTCCAGGATTGCACAACAAATATCATCACTCATTAGACTTGAAATCTTTGTTTTTTCATTATCAACCTGAACAGAACCAGGTCCCACGTGATTAACAGCAGAACCATCTCCAGATGAAAGTACAATAACTTTTGGCTTGGACATTAAGTCTCTCATTAGCACCTATAAGGGGGAAAAAATGAAATACATTAACCCTAGAAAATATGCCAGCTAGGCTTTGTTAGTTAACGTGGTGTAACAATAACTTCAAAAAGAAATCTACATACCAGCCAAAAGAGCAGGGATTGATAATGAAGAGCTAGCTTATAATGTTGAAAAAATCCCAGCATCTGAAATGATATCAAGGAGTGTTCTTCAAAAGCACAGATAATTCTCAATCCTTTCATAAAATTCTCTACTATGAATCATCATATAAGAGGTTATTCTAAAGTGTAACTACCTGTTGCAAATACAGACAGAGGATATTGCCATCAACAGAAATGCATTGCAAGTTGGAAGAACCCAAAGACACCATACTCTCACATATATATTCTGCAAACTCAAATTCACTCTCATCTATAATCCCAGAACTGGAACCAGATTTCTGTAAAAATTCTCTGGAGACATTCATCAAGATCTGAAAGATATTACTCATTGCAGAATCAAATTCAGGAACAGACGCATCAACAGGTCTCTTCCTGCAAATCTCATTTCATAGTACACCAATAATCATGAGAATGCGCACCACGGGGAAAAGTTGAATTTTTAACTACTTGAGACATCAAATAAACCATAAGGCATACCTTGGCGAGACAAGTCTGAAAAACTCACAAGCATGAAGACGGAAGTCAGCAGAGGAAAGTAAAAAACCACACCTGGGAAAAGGGAGTGGCTGGGAAAAGTTAGATAGCTATCCATACTGGTGATAGAAAAATTGAGAAATCAATCCTAGCAGTTATGAATTACCATACCCATGAATTATGCCATATTTAGCTAGGTCAGGCAAAGGAGCCCACTCAGCATATGCATTAACAGCATTAAGAGTAGCTGTTACTGTGGCAGCATGCTGTTTTGCAGCATCCAGTTGTTGCCTGCCAACTTCATGCAATGCAGCTCCAAAGTGTCTTTCCAGTAACTATATAAAGAACAAAGATATTACAAGGCAGTGCACAAACACACACATTCACATTCAATGTTGTAGTGAAGGAAAGAAGGCATACAGTGTATAGCAAAGGCAAAATTTCAGGCAAGGATTGAGTGAGCCCCCGTAATAAAAGCCTACGCCGATCACCTGAAAATACATTTAGAACCAAGATAAGAGAAATGAGCAGCAGCACAATTACAATAGAAAATTGAAATCTTCACACACAACTTTGAGACCAAAACAAAATTAAATAGCAAGCAGAACTCTGCATAAAGAAGGGGAAAAGGGTAACCTAAAATGTTCAGATAAATAAATATAGAAAACCCTATTAATCTAGTAAGAACGCCAATAGAAAACCCTATTAATATAGGAAGTACACCATAAGAACTTTGAACTTATAATTCAAAAATCCAATCAATTATATTAATCCACTTTTCAGGTTCTGATAGGTTACAGTGCTGCAAAAGTCCAAAATAATTCAATGTCCTTAACATACACATTTCAATACACAAAGATATAAAAACGAGAAAGGTTACGCTCCAGAAAGGTCATTATAGACCTTCTAAATCTTCGTTGTGAACTGTAATGTCTTCAGGAAGCCATCTCAACATCATTGAAACCAGTTCAGCCTAATATAAGAAAAACAAAATATGCATACTTCAGAATGAATCATAATCAAGCAACACAAAGACTACAACAAAAAGCTAGAATACTGGATAGGAAAATGCATACTTGAACAGGACCCTGGCCGGATAGAGAAACCAGAGATGGAAGTAGCTCCTGCCACAGTTCTATGCCTTCTCTTCTAACAATCTTTAGAAGAGCAAAATCATGAGTACTGAACTGCAAATAAGACAAAACTTACACAACGTTAAAGAGGAATGTGCATATAACCTCAGCAACAAGGGCAGCTGTCTGACTTTTCAGAGCCCATTCTTCAGAAGAATTTGCAATTTCGGACATCAATTCAACAGCAACATTTGCGAAATTCCTGCGCTCTATTGGACTTAATTCCTCCCAGCGCAACCGGACCAAATGCTGCAGAAATGCATATAGTTAGGCTATCTAATTGTGATTGAACTCCAAGCAACCTAAGACCTATCAATTAATTTGATAGATTTAAGACCTTTGGGCACAAACATCATTTGATGGTCTAATGGTAATCAGAAAGCCAAGAATTCCACTCATAATATCATTTAGTTCAGTATCAAGTTGATAGGTTCGCAATGAACCTTTAAAAACTTGATGTATATTTCCTAATCCTGAATTTAGCTGACAAAGAAAAAAACGAAATTACTAACAATCCAACTAGCATGTCGACCTAGAGAAAGTGAGACATGAACTATAAATATTTCATTATCTATCAGCACAAATGTTCCAAGCCTGTGGCAAAATAGCAATTGACTAATTGCTATTATTAGTTGCCTGGGATCATGGTACCATTCAAAAGTTCAAGAATCAAAAGAATATCCACATCCCTATGAAATCCAGTGTCAGGTCATCCTCATTTCATCAATAAATAAATAAATATCAAATCTATTATTCAGATTCAGTTAGGGTAGTCTATATGTCAAATTATATACAAAGCTCGCACAATTATTGCCTAAAAGAAAACCATGGTACAGTGGCAAACAAACAATAGCCACTTGTGCTGCACCAACAGTGAATAAATACAGAACAGTGAGCTCTTTATAGATTTGTCCCATTGGAAGTTTACCCCATGTTTGATTTGTGCATTTGGAACAAGGAAATTAAAGACATTAAAGGGAGTATGCTTTAGTGATCTTGGAGTCCATTTTTTCTAATGATTTTCTCCTCGCATTCAAGTTGGGGGTGGTTTTAGGATCTTACCCATGGACTATCAACAGGATAAATTTCCAAATAACATCAAGAAATCTCCCCAAAAAGGAAAGAGAAGGGGTATATCAGTGTGAACCTGCAACATCTTGAAAGCATGCAAACGGATTTCAGAAGACCAATCTTTCTTGACAAGAATAAATGATGCATTTGCCAAAACTCGTACATCTCCTGCTTTGATCTACAGAGATTGAAAAGTATATTAATTGCCTGGGGCCTGTATGACGGTTGTATGCAAAGGAACTTCAGGAAATACAGTAAAATTCTTGCTTACAACAGTTATTCAAACATGTTTCTGAAGGGATAATTGATAAGTTCCTTCAACAAATTTAAAAAAAAAAAAAAAAACAGAGAGAGAGAAAGAAATAGAGATTATCTTCACCACTATTTTAAACAAACAGGAAGCAATAATTCGATAAATCAATCACGAAAACCCCAGTTTCAAAACTAAAACAAAACATTATTCTCTCGACTTCATATATGTTTAATCAAAAGCCAAGACTCATAATCAAGCCAATTGCTAAGAGCATGAAACTTAATCAACTTGCCAATCACTCTCAAAATTAATTTTCAATCAGACCAGACTCCAATAGAGTTGAACAACACTCTAATAATTAGTTAAAACCCTTTTGCTACAACCCCGAAACTCGATCAAAATACTAATAATTAGCATAAAAAGTTGTCAAATTTACCACTTTTAATCAATTCGTGTCACTATATACAATCAAAAATCAAAACTTTTTTGGTGAAGATACTGACAGAGCAAAGGGAAAAGAGCAACACTAATTAAACAAATATAAACGCATTAACAACTACACGTCTATTATCTATGTGTAGAGGAGAAAGGGAGAGAAAGTGTGTACGGAATCAAGAAAAGAGACGGCGGCTTTGCGAGCATCGGTAGTAGAGTTCCAGTCAAGAGCTACAACAATGGCTCGAGCCACATTGTTTGCTATGTTATTGCTATTAGTCTCTTCCATTACCAATCTTTACCAGGTTTTCTTGGATTCCAAACAGAGAGAGAGCGAGAGGTAGAGCAATTAAAAGGTTTGGGCTTTTTTACGCAAAGCAAAGCTGATTGATTTTGAGAGAGACCCAGAGAAGAAGAAGGAAACTGGTAGTGTTTTGTCGTTTAAAAGAATTTAACTCCTTGCCTAGGTGGGTTTTTATTTCAAGACCCTACTGAAGGTTTATAGAGCATGTGCATGTGCAATTGTGCACCATCTGTTTGATTCTCTCTTTGGCTTCTTTAATTTTCCTTTTTATATTTTCTCTTATTTATTTTTCCTTTATATTTTGTATTTTTTTTTCTATCTTTTTTATAGGTTAACGTACATCATGAGAACAAATCGTTATTTATTGACTATTTAGGAAAGAAAATCCAATGGCTAGTTATAAAAGTATGATCCTCCGAGGCTACTACCCATTCTGATTCCTGAGCATACTCTTGCCTTTTCTTTTGTTTTTGTTTTCTAATTTATAGTACTAGGATTAGGAAAAAAAAATATAAGTTGTTCACCTCCTAGCTTTTTCTTTACCTTTTTCATCAAGAATATTGTGAAGAATGATAGGCCTTTATTTTCCTTGGTATCAATTTCATCATTGCAAGATACCTTTGAAAACGTTCAAGTTACCATTAAAAAAAATAAATAAATAAAGGAAAATTTTAGGTAAAATGAAAATGCTGGCAAAAACTAGAAATATGGAGTTAAATGAAAAACAGAAGAATGGAGCACCCTATAATTTATTTATTTTGTCGACTAATTTAGACAGTACTTAGTCTTCAACAAAAGAAACTTTGGGAAAAAAAAAAGAATAATTAAAATATACACATAAATGGAATTTTCTCACCGTCCCAATAGAAAGAACTGAAATTTTTCTATGATGAATATTGGAAACAAAAGTATAGAAAATTTGATTTCACCCCCAAGTATATTTTTAACCAAAACAATTATGCATCCTCCATGCGTGAAGAAGCCAAGCGCTTGAATCAAATAGCTGCGTCGTTTGCAGTATAGAAGATCAGTTTGGCCAGTAAGTATGCGTGAAATTCATGCCATGCTTTTCTTTCCCCTAAACCGAGCATCGCCAGTTTTATCACCTGCAGCATTCTTCTTTCGCCTTGGAGCACCTGCGCCTACAGAGTCAACCAATGGGCCTGACCAGGTTTGCACTGGTTCTTTTGAATAGGTGAATGAAGTGGAGCTATATGGTACATCAGGAGGAACAACAGCAGGATCAAAATGCTGAGATGATCCCAAAGGATAGCCAAGAGCCCCATCCTGATGAGGTGGAGGAAACTTTTCACTCTTGCTCTTTGCATTTGCATAGGTAATCAGTCGTCTTCTCTGTATTAGAAAGATGACAATATTGTAAACAATGCAAGCAAGTGCAAGCAAAACAAGCCCTGTGAATTATCATCCAAAACTAAAATGATATCCCCTCCATAATCACCCTGTCTTTTCGGAATGGCTGTGTAATGGGTCAAAACAAATCACAGGCCATAATCATCCAAGAATTATTGAGTAAAAGCAACCACATAAAAATGAAAACACCAGTTTGCGAACATACATCAATATTAGATTGAAGTTCTGCATTGGCTTCTGGAGCAGGCATTCCCCTAGCAACACGATCACGCGTCCGTGGTTTCTTTACATTATCACCCTGGGCTTTAGCAGCAGCTCTTATTCTACAAAACATGTGGATCAAATTTTAATTAACTGAAGCACTAAACAAGAGAGAGAGAGAGAGAGCGATATGCTAATTGTGTACATGTCACACATGAAGTATAGATTTCATATATAAGAATATTTGAAAAACAAAAATGAATCATCTTTTCCATTCTTAATCAGCAAAATATACATAAGAGGCAGTGGCAATGTTGCTATGATAATCCTTGTACTGAACCCTGTCCTAGGGAATGTCCATGGATGGATAGTGAAAAAGTTCGCAATGAGAGCAGAATGGTACTACAAACAAAAATGGAGACCATTTTCATTGCATTGACTTTGTAAACTATGATTGTTACTTGAACCCAAGCAATTAATTCAATTATAAAATCCCCAACCCCCCTTTTATCTTCTGTTGAATGCATAGTAAATGTGAGTAATTCTGGATTACAAATTATGCTAGCCCTTTATATTTCTGTGATATATGCATCTCTCCAGCCATCCAGAACAAAATTTGCCTTGAAATATACAATGTCCAAGCTTGTAACATCCTACAGAAATATTTCTTGCCTTTTCTTCAGATAATAAAAGGTGCTCAACAAATATCATTTTATATTACATACTAGGTGAAAACATAACTCTGTAAGGGGAGATCAGTCATAAGTAGGTGTGCACACTTGTTAAACGCACCCACACACACTAGTATTTTACTGAAATGTTGCAAGGAAAAGGAATAATAAGAAATGAAGGTCTAAAAAGTCACCTTCGAGATTCATCATCTCGTCGTTTAGCATCCATCTCCTTACTTGGGGGATATTTAGGGAGACTAGAAGGTTCACAGGCATAAGGCTCTGTTGAGAAGAACTGCACAACAAAAAGTGAAAAAATAATAATAAAAGGAGGTTGATATGTAGTTTTCAATATGAAATTGTACAAAATTCATAACCCACCTCCACTTAAAAAATTATAAAGGAAAAAAGGACATGGAATTTCAAACACTAAGTTGACAAATGTAGTAAAAATTGTGGGATTGCAAGAGATATTTGCATAATTACATAAGTTGAGTCTCTGACTTTAGGCAAAGCTTGTTTTGAATCCAACAGGAAATATATCAGAGCTATTAAATTTCCATGATGAATTCAAATAGCTAAGCTTTATGTCAGATTAAACCATGAAAACTTGGATACATGTATGCTGTTGCATATCAAGATCCAGAACTCTTGTACAATAGAAACAGCCAACATACTTCGGAAGCCCCATGCAGAAGGCATTCAGGTTGATAAGACTGAACAGAGCACAGGAAAAAATTGGAAGACGAGCAATAAAAAAATGAAAAAGAGATAACTCACTTCACTTCTTAGGGCAGCTGTGGCTGTCTGACGTTCTGCTGGATCGATTGCAAGAAGAGTTTCAATGAGAGGAAGTGAAGATGGTGGAAAATCTTTAAATGTTTCTCTTATGCATCTTTTGTAAGGCTCTCGGGGTCTAAACAAAGTTGCATTTGGCAACTTTGATTTCTTCCAGTACTCATCTGAAGGTGAACCACATAGCTTGTATATCTTATGCAGTTGC
>CANXYC011070042.1:0-19529 GCA_948193065.1 Aleurites moluccanus | reverse complement strand
CAACCTTATACCCTCAAATTCACAGTTCAACAGTCATGCATAGCACTTCTAAATCTTTTCCAAAACATGAAAATTTCATTTTTATTATTTACCTCTGTCACTGTCTTTACCACTTTATTATCATTGACATTTTCAATCATTGTACATTACACATTATAATTTTTAATATCATTGTAACATTAAATATTTCACTGTTCATACATCATTATAGTTCCCAATCATCTAATTACAGTTAGTATCGTAGAGCTCTATGAGTGAACACTTATAACCTTTAGTGAATAATATTCTACCTTGATGTATTTGACATTTCAAGTCGGAAAAAAAATTTGACTTTGAATCAGCTTTCTCTATCTCATCCTTGTAAAAATTAGAAACCACAATTTGGTGAGTATAAAATACTCAATGAGCATGCATACATCATTAAACATGAGATAAAAGCATATAATAATAAAGATCTCAATGGTAAGCAATAAGATATAAATTTGAAATCAATATCAGGTTACAATATAGCCAAGGAATAAACATAGGCTCGGTATCATATGGAAAGACAGATAAAGGGATGGACTGTTTGAAAAAAAATCATACAATCTCCAGTAATCCATATCAGTATGGACCATGTAGGTCTCCAGTATCATATCTGTATCAGTGAGCATAAGGTTGATCAGACCCTATGGCCAGGACCATAACCCCTCCTAACTAGGGCATCAGTAATACAATGTGCACATCGCCGACAGTATTTTCCCACTACATTGTCGGATCGGTAGCTCTGTCAAGCCATATAAGGGTCAATAGCAAGGGATACCATAAGCAACAATGGCATCCGAAAATCAATCAGTCCAATATCAATCAATTCAATTATCAATAAGAACATTTCGGTACAATGGCTTTCAATTCACCGGTTTACTTATCAATCAATACACAATAGGCATTTCAATATCAATAGCAATCAATAAATATGGATAAATTTCAATCTTTAGGAAGATCAAAGAATGATCAACAATAACAAGTGGCATTTAATCAAAAAGGTAATATACTTATTGGGTTAACAAATCAAAACATGAGTATGCATAATGATGTATACATTACTCACCTTAGCTTATAACTTGTACATTTCCCTTTTTCCTTTATCCTTGGTTCTTTGCCTTATCTCTTATGGTACACATCATATCTCTTATCCATTCTTGACTCTACATATTCAATTAATTTCCATTTAGATACTATTTAACATAAACTTACATTACTTATACTTACATTAAAGCTGTGCAAAATTCTTTACTGGCAGCCTGTGTCCTATTACCCATATCTCTCTCTACAATTATCCAATTCCTTCAATTATTATTCCTAATTAAACTTAACATATAAATTTCTAACATATCCAAATTTTACATTAAAATCATTACTACACAATTTATGGTATTAATTTAAACTCAGGCCTATAATAAGCCCTGCTACCTTGAATTCTGCCTGAAATCCAATTCTAGCATATTCTATTCTTTTGATAATATCTCAATCAATACTTAACCAATTACTGTAATTACCTTTTCTATTGAAAATATACACATAGAGTTATAACATATCCAAATTTTAGAATTTTTGGATCACTGTATAATTATTAGTGAATTTCCAAATTTAAATTATTGCCCTAAAATCTCTATCCAACCATGCCCTATTTCTATGCCTATAATAAATTTTGTACTCATCCAAATACAAAACCATTTTACAGTAATTTATATAAAACATAAATTAACATATTTCATGTTTAATACTTTGTCTAATTAATAATTTAAGGTCCTCAAATTAATACAATTCTATAACCTATATTCTGTTAAACAGTCATTCCTAGCAGTCTACACTTATGACCTAATATCTCATAAACCACAATTCCAATTTCAAAACGCTTTTACAATATTATATATAAGGCATAATTGAACACTTTTTATGTTGAACATATCTTCTAATTTTGTATCTATAATTATGTACAATAAAAACACAGTAGCATTTTTTCATAACCCTAATTCCAGGCCAGTCATAGTTTTTACCCAATAACTCTTTCCTCACTTATAATTTTTCAAATTCATTTAATAGAAGCCTAACTAACACATTTATATACAAATTTAATGTTTTATCTATCCTCAAATTTAGTCATTAAAATTTCGTAATAATAGCCTAAATTTATTGCCTCAAAACAAAATTCAGAAACTATATTAACCCTAGCTCATTCTTAATATTTTTAGCTTAATTACCCAAATTATTTGTCAAATCAAACCTTAGAACTCTTAAATACAATCAAATAACTAAGTTTAGGAGGCTTTACCTTAAATTTTCACCATGGAATTCCTTCTCCTTTTTGCTCCACCAAACAGCTCACATAATTTCCATCAATTTCCTCTTCTTCCTCTTCTTTCTCTCATCTTTTCCTATCAAATTTTGGTTGATTTTCTTTGGAAAGGTTGGAAGTATATTTTTGGTGCTCTCTTCTCTTTTAGGGTTCGTCCACTCCCTCTCTATAATATCCATTCTTTCTTTCTTTTCCATACACCAAAACCAATTTTAATTTAATGAAGAAAATGGAAAATTCTAGACTTGCCACATGTTTTCTTCCTATTGGTATAAAAGAAAAAATCACTTAATAATAACAAAAATCAATTGTTGACTCATCATGGCCGACCACCCATTTTGATTTCTCTAAAATTTTTGTTTGATTCAATTGGTGGGTCCCACATCTTTGTTTAATTGAACTTTTGGCATAAAATTTTTCTTATTTGCATTTTTGACCCCAAAACTTTTTGTAATTTATTCTGGCTATTCTGATTAGATTCAACCTCAAGTGTGGGAAGTGAAATACCTTATTTTAAGTTGTTCTATCATTTAAAAATAATTCTGGGTCATTTCTGGATCCCAGACAATTGATTTCTAAAATTGCCCTTAAAGTTACTTTTATTTACAATTTTGCCATTATTCTCATTTTCAGTGTTCCAAAACATTTTTTAACTCTTTATTTTCACCATAATTTCACATAAAATTAACTTATTTAATCCCCCTATGTTTGGGTCAAAAATTCTTAAATTATCCGGACTGCTATTTTCCCGACAGTGTTTTCGACACCGACAATTTTCGGAAAAGTACTTGATTTTCTTTCTAACTGTGTCTCTAAAATTATTTCCCATCATTTCAATACTTTTAAACCATAAATTGAGAATTAAATCATGTTTATATGATGGGGCTTCCTAGGATATTATATTAACAGACAAAGTTACTCTACCATTAGAAATTAAAGTGTTCATGCCAACAATATCTAAAAGACTGATAGAAATTAAATTCTTTAAGATAAATGAAACTACTTTAACATTTTTTAGAGTTAGAATTTTACCTGAAGAGAGTGTTATATTTGTTGTACTAGTGTGAGTCACTACTTCTTTGTCTCCACTAGCCACAACGATAGTCTCGTTGACTTCAATAGCATCATCAAGTTGCATTTTGTTTTTACAAACATGACATGTGGTTCCCGTATCTAACCACCATTCTAAAGAAGTATTGGCCTTTCCACTTTTTCCGATCATAGGTATAAAATTTTGAGGCTCAGTATTTTGTATTATCATATTTGTTTCTTTATTTGGTGTGTTAGATTTAGTTTTTAGAGGAGCCTTACATTCTGCAATGAAATAACCACATTTCCCACAGTTGTGGGACTTACCCCTTTTCTTCTTAGAAATGGTCTTTTTGGCCTCCAACCTAGGGGGTTCATTTTTGGTCGACTTGGATCTCCTAGAAAATTTCATGGAATGTGTGATTGTGTTAGCAGCCGACTGATGTTGTCTGATAATTTTCAAGTTATTTCCAGCTCTGTTCTCATCTTCGATTCTGATAAATCGTTTGAGATCATCCAGTCCCACTTGTACCTTTTTTCTGTATATTTCAGTTTTAAAAATGTGTCATGCAGAAGGTAGTTTGTAAATTATTGCCCCAACTAAGAAGGCATCACAGATGATGATCTTTTCATTATTTAATTTAGATCTCAAATTTTTTAAATCAGTTACTTGAGGAGTTATTTCCATATTTTCATTTAATTTGAAATCCATGAATTTGTCAACTAGGTGAGTTTTAGACAATTCCTCCTCCTTTTTAAATTGAGCATCTAAATTATCCCAAATTTCTTTAGCAGTGTTATATTTGCTAAAAACTTTTGCTAACCAATCAGAAAGATAATTCAATAAATAGTCTTTACATAAGTTATCATCCTTATTCCATTGAGATTCATCAATGTCCTCCATTGTATCAGTAAAAGTACTCAAAATAGTATAGAATATATTTTCATATTTCAGTCCAAATTGAGTCTTTCGCTTCCAGGAATTAAATTCAGATCCACTAAAAGATTCCAGTTTGACCATTTCAATTGGAACACGTTTATCCATTCTTCTATATATTTAAATAGACAATTAAATAGAAAAAATTATATAGAAGAAAAGTTGGAACAAGTGCATCTGAATCGAATCAATTGAATCGAACCAGTAATTGAATCGAACCAATAATTGAATCGAATCAATGAGTGAATCGAATCGATGATTAAATCGAATCAGCGATCGACTCAAACTAGTTTCAAATCTTCTTTGCCTTTATGAACAAAACATCTGATGGCGAATCTGTAGTGCACTTATGGAGCTTCAGCTTCACGCATGAAGGAATTTTGGCACTCTGCGTACCAAATTTCTGTTTTGGGACTCCTTTTTTTTTTTGTGACCAGTGCTTCTGCAAGGAAGCTGATATTTTTTTTTTAATCAAACTAGAACTTAAATCAAGAACAACAAACTTGAATTCAAATTAGAACAATCAAAACCTTGAATTCAAATTCAGACAAAAATAATACTTCAAAATTGCTAGGGTTTTAGGTCAAACAATATGCAATTGCTTGAAACATTATACCCTAGGTATCTAATTTGGAATACCTAGCATGCTGCCTCTAGCTAGCATATATATATAGGTTTACACCAGGGTTAAACCAGTTAATGGGCTCTTGCCCATTAGGCCCACTACAAAGGTCCATTATCTATTAGGGCTTATATTAAAACATATATTAGGGTTATTTAATATACCCAACACTTGTAACTCCTTGTATGTTTCTATCCGTAGAGCTTGGATTACATTATTTATCAGACGGAGTGGAATTAAACATTATGTATTAGTTACATATAGTCAATATGATCCATATTTCAAAAATTTATTATGAAAATGTCTTTGTCCTGAAGACACTCGACCCCAATTACTCCTTGCAACATTCTCATAAATTTAAGTTCCGGTAAAAATATTATTTCCTCTGACCCTAATTGCTCCTTGCAACATTCTCATAAATTTAAGTTCCAGTAAAAATATTGTTTTCTTTGTGCATGTCTAATGACACTGATTTGTTATGTACTTCCATATCAGGTCTGGGCTTCTAACAGACACAAAAAAATTTTTGATAGTGCAACTAATCAAAAATAATATAATAAAATGAAAAAAAATATTTTTACGATTAACTACGGTTAAAATAAATAATTTTCACGTCTCACTTTTGGAGCGCAACGGTCTTAGGGCACAGACAAACTTAAAGTCACTGAAAATCTGTAAAACCCGCTAACAATTCAGTTATTAATCAATCATTTTTAACTCATTCATTAATATTTAAATTTCATTTATTACTTGTTAATTTTATAAAAATTTTGACAGAGTCTCCTTTATATTTTTAATGTTATTTTCGACCCAAAATCAGATCTTTCAAAATTTACACAGCTTGCATAGTTTTTTTTTTTTTTAACACTCCCAATAATTTGTCATCTTTCTACCCTTAACTTCATAATTCAGAAAACATTCATAGCACTTCTAAGCACATATAATTTTTTTTTATCATTACATTATATTCTTATTACTTAGTATCATTATCTTTGTCATTAATTTAATCATTATTAGCCATTAAGTATTTCTCATACAACGATTAATATCCATCATATCGGCCGTCATTGTCAAATATTCATATAATATTTTTACATAATTATTCTATCTATATACAATACCATGGAGTTCTAAAGATTTATACATATGACTTATTATCAATATAATCTATATATATCAATGAACATGTCTATGTCTTTCGATAAACATATAATTGGATTCATTTTTGGTACAAAGGTAGATAATCAATCACATTCATTATGGCATTTGAATAAACATTTGGTGTGCATAACTTTAAGGGAATCAAGGTACACATTCAATCAAGATTTATATCACAAATTAGGTTCTCAAGGTAGGTATTACAATAAGCATTACAAATTCAATAATAGCCTTATATCAATGAATCAATTTAAAATTGGCTCATCAATAATTATAGCAAGAATCATTTGGTCATCAAGGAATAAATTCATATGGATTCAATGGATCATGGTAGGGCAAAGAATATGCTTAAAGATGTATAGTTAACTCACCTTAACTTATGACTTATACATTTCCAATTCATTTCTCCTTGTTCCATAACCTGAACAGTTATAGTACTCATCATATCTTTTATTCTTCCTTGACTCTACCTATCCAATTAATATTAATTTAGATACTAATTAACATAAAATTACATTAATTATACATATATTAAAGAAATTCCTAAAGATTCCCCAATTTCAAAATTTTGCCTATATGGAAATCCTCACTTGCAAGCTGTGTTCCATTTACCATAACTCTTTCTATACTTATCCAATTACTTCAATTATTATTCCTAATTAAAATTAATATACGAGATTATAATATATCCAAAATTAACTTTAAACCCATTACTATACAATTTATGGTGTTAATTTAAATTTAGTCTTACAATCAGCCCTACTGCCTTGTATTCTGCTTGCAATCCTATTCTGACAGTCTACACTGTTTTATCTACATCTCAATCTATACTTAACAAATTACTGTAATTCTTTTCCTTTTTAAAATTAGACATATAATATTATAACATATCCGAATTTCAAATTATTTGGTTTACTTCATAATTATTAGTGAAATTTCAAAATTAAACTATTGTCCTAAAAACTTTATCCGAATAGAATTTTTTCTATGTCTATAATTAATTCCATGATTAACCAATTGAAAAAAAATTTATATTCATTTATATAACATATAAATAAACATTTTTCATGTTTTCCACTTTCCCTATTTCAGACTCTAAAGTCCTCATATCAATAGAATTTTGTAACCTATGTTATGTTTATCAGTCAATTCTGGCAGTCTATACTTATAGCTTAATATATCATAAACCACAGATCCAATTTAAAAATCCTTTTACAAACCTATATATAAATGAACACTTTTCCTGTTGAACATATCTTCTAATTCTATCTCTGTCATTTAAAGAATTAAAATATAGAAGCAAAATTCCAAAAAACCTAATTCTGGCCAGTCACAATTTTTGTTCAATTACTCTCTCCTCACTTATAATTTCATCAATTCCTTTTGCAGACATCAAACATATTTATCTACAACTTTTATGTTTTTTCCATCCTCAAATTCAGTCATTAAAAATTTGGAATACTGCCTATAATTTACTGCCTTAACACAGATTTAGAATCCCTTTTAAACCCTAGTCCATTCTTTATACTTTTATCTCAATTAGCTCAAATATTTACTAAATTAAACCATAGAACTCTTAAATTAAATTAAAAAATGAAGTTTAAGAATCATACCTTATGTTAAACATTTGAATTTCTCCCCCTTTTATTCCACTAAATAGTTTGAATACAAAATCTTTCATCAATTTTTCCATTGATCTTCTTTTCCTCCATCAATTTTTTATCTACTTTTGGTTAGTATCTTTGGAAGGACTAGAATAAATTTTTGGTTGTTTTCTCTTAAGTGGTTTGGCCAAAACCTCTTGAATATGGCAGCCACCTCTTTTCTTTTACACACCAAAGTCAAAGAAATAAGAATTGTGTAGAAAATTTTAGGTCTTATACATTTGTACATTTTTTATCCAATTAACATAAAATTTTTTATTCAAATTTCCTTCCTTCCACACACTTGGCCATCCACTCTTGGAGGTATTTTCCAAAATTTTTTATGCCAAAAATAATATTTTATTGTGGGTCCCACAACTTTGCTTAATTGCACTTTTACTCGAAATATTTCTTAATTGTATTTTGACCCAAAAACTTCATATAATTTATTATGTCTATTCTGTTTAGATTCAACCATTAATGTGGGGAGTGAAATACCTTATTTTATGTTGTTCTATCATTTAAAAATACTCTGGATCCGATTTTGTATCATAGACAGCCCGTTTTAAAAAATGCCCCTAATATTGCCTTTAATTATAATTTTGCCATTACTCTTATTTTCAGTAATCTAAAATATTTTTCAACTCATTATTTTCACCAAAAATTCACATAAATATAGATGACTCTTTACTCCTTGGTCTGAGTCAGAAATTCCTAAATCAACCGGACTGCTATTTCCCGGGTGGTGTAATTAAAATCGATATTTTTGGGGACAATGTCACAAAAGTGACCCGATTAAGGTTCAAAAATTCATAAATGTTATACTCTACCATTCCTTGTATAGTTTAATAATCAATTGAGCCTATTCATGCTTAAGTCAATATTATATCCGTTACTATATTCCAGTATATCCATACTATCTATTCATTGTCTACTATCTACTGTTCTATTTGCTGGGGTGTTACACTCTATCCCTTTTCAATAAAATTCTTCCTCGATTTTTCTTATGCAATATTATAATCATCGATATATTTACCTCAAACAGTCTCCAAATAACTTTACATTTCAATTTACACACACATATATATATATATCATTTATTAACATACACTTGCACTATTCTATATATTCCATTTGATTACTTATCAGTACATGATTCATAATTCATAGATTCTATTAATACAATACTTAGGCTGTTAATATTCTATACCTTAATAACTTTAATCTTTTGTCACTTAGATTTGTAACTTATGTCCATCGATATCCCTTTTCAATAAAATTCTTCCTCGATTTTTCTTATCCAATATTATAATCATCGATATATGTACCTCAAACAGTCTCTAAATAACTTTACATTTCAATTTACACACACACACACACACACATATATATATATATATATATATATATATATCATTTATTAACAAACACTTGCACTATTCTATATATTCCATTTGATTACTTATCAGTACATGATTCATAATTCATAGATTCTATTAATACAATGCTTAGGCTGCTAATATTCTATACCTTAATAACTTTAATCTTTTGTCACTGAGATTTGTAACTTATGTCCATCGATCATATTTCCTAAGTTCATAATGCACATTATTTTAATACTTATTTACTTGTAGCTTATACTTAATAGAGGATTAATCACTATAGCTTTAATCTTGCAACTATCCTTTCATTATAATTCGACTCTAGATGCTTCTCTATTATATGCCTCAATAAATTTAAATTTTCTATTATTTGGAGTCATCCATCATTTACATATGTTCAACTTAAACTAGACTATATTACAGTATAAATGCTCATTTTTTATTATTTCTAATCACCCTACTTACTCATCATTAGTGCACACATTCTATCATCCAATCATTTACAATAACATTATTCTTATTACGCTATTACTTATAACACATATCTAAAGCTGATTTTACTTTAACTGATAATTCACTACAATTTTCATTCACTATTTATTCAAATTAATGATATGGAATCTATTAGCTGTCTATTATCAATTTAGCTTATGCTAATATAGTCAATATCAATTTATCACAAACTGATTCAATCTTTACAGTAATCTCTTTTAATCACTATCAATTCTCATTCATTTTCAATTTACTATCACTTTTATAAATTTTCAATAAGCACTTCCTCCTATATGATACAATATATTTATACACACACATATGTATAATTAGAAGATGAAAATTATAACGGATAACACTGAAAGCTACATTAACAGATAACTTCAAATAACGTGATGAAATCCTATGCTCCATGGTACACTTATTAATTCATTTATACCTATGATACATATTCTAAACCTTAGCTCTGATACCACCTCTGTCATGTACCAAAAGTGGGACTTGACAATTACTGACTTGAATATTGGAAGAGGGGTGGTGTGAGGCCTCAGCCAAGCACCGAAAACCTGAATGCTCTTTTGGGTCTAATCTCATGTCGTCGAAATGCTTGGCTGACTGGAATTTCTATTTATCAATTCACTGAAAAAGTTGTTTTATTTATGTTTTGAAACCTGTTTTGAGTTCAAGTTTATTTTAAAAATGAGTTTTGAGGAATCACCACCTTAATTTTATTTTTGTTGGGAAAATATAAGGAGAAACCCATAAATGACTCCAATTTAGTTTTCACAGTGGATAAAATGCACTAAACCTTCGAACATATCTGAGTTCAAGGACTAGGTTTTTTTATTTAAGAAATTTTGACTTGGATTTTGATTAACTCTGACTTAACATTATGATTTTTGTGATGATTAGTTTATAGTATGGAACTTATATGGAAAGCAGTAAGTAAATTGGAAAGTGATAAAACATGCATCCAAAGCAGTAACAAGTTATTACGTAATCGACAATTGAGGAAATTAACTCTAACTCTTATTAGTTCTAGATTAATCACAAATTCCTCAATTTGAATTGGAGGGATTAGCTCTAGCCTTTATGGTTCTAGACCATTTATATATCCTCCAAAATGAAATTAAAGCAACTAAAGAAAAATAATAATTTTAGAGTTTTGGATTTGACACTCGATTGAAGAGCATATCTACGTTTCCTGTTTGAGTGGGAATCAAAATTTGTATAGTTTACCCTTCTTGCGAAGGGTTTAGGTATGATTTTGAGGTGCCAAGGGCTATTTGGGCTTTGAAAATGATTTTGGGGTGCCAAGGGATGCTTGGACTTTAAAAATAATTTTGGGGTGCTAAGGGATGTTTGGGATTTAAAAATGATTTTGGGGTGCCAAGGACTGCTTGGGCTTGATTTGGGTCAGATTCTAATTGGAGAAGTCAGATTATACCTTGTTTTGGGCTCGTCAGGTTGGCGGTGGTCAAATAGTCCTCTTGGATCGGAGTTGCACCTTTGAGATTCTGATTCTAACTCAAGGTAGTCCAATTAATTCAATGAGAATTAATTGGAGGTTTGACTGGTGTCAGTTCAAAGAAAACCAAAGGAATCATTTTTTCATTTAAAAAGAACTAAAACCCTAAGTCGGTTCTAAGACTCAAAGAAAGTCGATCTTAATCAAATGGGGCCTTAAAGAAAGCTTAATTTAAACCCCTAATTCTCCCTAATTTCTCAAAGAGAGAAATTAAAGAGAGAAACCTAAAAAGGATTTTAGAGAGAGAAATCCAAAGAGGGTTTAAGAGAGAGAAACCCAAAGGGAGTTTTAGAGAGAGAGTATCTCAAGTCTATAAGATTCTCAAAGAGAGAATTAGAGGTGAAAATGGTGGAAGAGGCCTCTATTTATATAAGTTTGGAGGGCAAAAATGGAAATTCAACATAAAAAAACTACCAGAAAGCCAAGTAGAAACTGCCCAAGAGGGCTGGCAGTGCTAACACCAGGCCTTGGCGGTGCCACCACCAAGGCAGGGCCCTCTTGGCAGCAGCCCATGCCTAGCTGCTGGAAGCTCAGTCCCGGGTCTTTTCGGGCCTTCTAAGTCAGTTTTAGATATTTTGGGTATGTTTTTCGAGTGTTTTGAGCCTTTCGAATATGTTTCAGATAGTTCCATGTATGTTCAAAGCATTCTGGAACTTTTTTGGATAATTTTGTGTCTGTTTTGGTCCTTTCAGGTCCGTTAGGGCTTCCTGGTATGCTTAGAGCTTTTGGGCTTATTTACGGCTTTATGGTATGCTTAGGGCTTCTTGGTTAGCTTAGGGCTTCTGGGTATGTTTAGGGCATGAGCGAAGTTCAATTCTGAGGACTCCAAATTTTGTCTTAGAAATTGCTCTAGCAGACACGAGTTTGGTTCGGTTTGAGGTGCGAAAATCATGTGTTCACAGCTGTCCCTCATCATGATTGCTTTTTTTTTTTTGAAATGTAATGATGATGATAGGGAACACAAACTACCATTGTCTGATTTGGTAATTGATATGAAAGCTGATTGTCACACCCCGACTCCACTGGTGCGACGGTCTTAGGGCAAGGGTAGGCTTAAGGCCACTATAAACCCGTAGAACTCTCATATCCTAGATCTCATTCATGCTACACATTCATGTCAAATATTGATATCATTCAATAATCATCAATTCATAATTTCCTCTTGTTCCTTATTGATCAAAAGATACATCTCACATCACTAAGGAACAAGGGCAACCAAAATGTAATGGTTCATACATCAAAATAATGTCATCCTCAATAACTAACTATGGAGCTCTAGAGTGTACTCCCAATACATTCAGTACCATAATACAATTCCATAATACAATTTAATGAATATATATATATAAAAAATAATTACAATGGAGGCTTCTTGGAGGAATGAATCAAGAAGCTCAATCTTCTATATTAGCTCCCTCTCGAGCTACACTATCACCTGACATCCACAGAAGAGGAGTGAGCCTTCAACTCAGTAAGATATGAACATGCAATATAAAAGAAATATATATATATATATATATATATATATATATATATATCAATCCAAAGGAAAAGTCAATCCAAAGAACATGGGTAAGAAGCTATCATATGGTTAGGCTTATAAGAACAGAAGTGCTTACAATCGAATAGCACTGTCAAATCACATGATAGAACTGTAGAGTGCATCAGTAGCCTTGCTACCTATCACAACAGAGCGCATCGGTAGTCCTTGCTACCTTATCGTAAACGCATACTTGGCCAGGCATATGCCTAGAGCTCATGGTCCCCTCTAGGTGGAACACTGATAAAAACCCTATCAGCTAGTTTCCCAAAGTGCACAATGGACCAATGAATTTACTCTCATTGGGAAGAGCGTTCTATTCATAAGGTCATACGGTTGCAATCTCATAAGAAACATATTGGTCACAAGACCATCAATATATATTATAAATTCAGTCAAGTTAACAAATAGGATTCATATGAACTTGATCCAAAGAAGATTGACCAAGTTATTTACATTATATATATATATATATAGTAATCACATGAAACAAATGGTAAATTTTGGTTTTAGAATATCTTAGAACTTTCATTTAATAGTTCAATAATACAATGTCAAATAACATGAGAATCATATGGGTAAACATTAAGAATTCTTGGACATATCGTTTTAAAGAAGCAATAAGCAAATGCAATATTCATACTTACCTCAAAATAATTTATCCTCAATTACTTGTAAAATCAATAATTCTCCTTTAATTTCTTGAATCCTCTTCTCCTATGAAAATTCTCCAAATTCTCACAATTATAGTTTCCTCAATTAATAATACATAATAAAGTTCATTGTCATATTAACCATCTTATAGTTTATATTTTTTATTCCCAACATCAATTAATTCATCTCTTTAAAGAAAATCTAAAATTAATTATGAATTCACTATTCATGATAATCCATAAATTCTGATTTCTCCCACATTAATTACAATTAAAAGCCTTAAATACTTGCAATAGGTCCTATATATCCATAATTAACTATCCTAATTACCATAATTTCATTAATCTAGAAAGAGAATGACATTTGAAGAGAAATTACCTTATTTCTCCAAAACTGATTTCCTTGAAAAATCTGCCTTGAAAATGAAGATTAATGCCTTAGAATGTGATAATTTAGTGATTTAACACATTAATTTTTAGTATTAATGCATTAGAAAATAAATGGGACAAATCTGAGAAGGACTAAAGAAAAAAACGAAGAGAAGAAGAAGAAAAATCGTGCACAAAATTGCTACTGAGCATCTGGTTAAATAGGCTACTGCCTCATAATTTCCGCTTCGCCAGCTCGCCTCGCCAATCCGCCTCGGCAATTCCGCCTCAGCAATTCCACCTTGCATAAGCCAGCTCGCAAATGCCACTTCGCCAAAGTCACTTCGCCCATCCCACTTCGCATGTCCACTCGCATATGCCACCTTATATATGTCGCCTCGGCAATGCCTCTTCGCCAACTCGTCTCGCCTATTCCTTCTTCGCATATGCCACCTCGGCAATGCCTATTGCCACTTCACCTATTCCCTCTTCGCATATTCTACCTCGGCAATGCCGTTTCGCATAATGTCGCTTCGCCTATGCCACTTCGCTTATTCCCTCTTCGCATATGCTACCTCGGCAATGCCTCTTCACCAACTCATCTCGCCTATTCCTTCTTCGCATATGCCACCTCGTCAATGCCTCTTCGCCTATTGCCACTTTGCCTATTCCCTCTTCACCAAACTCCGCTTCGCGAACTGCCAGCTCTCAATGCCACTTCGCATTGCTAAATTCTGCTAAGTTGGAACCCTTCCTCGATAACTCATATTAAATCAGCTCGCAAATGAGCTACAAACATCCAAACTCTCTGATTCTTTTTGTCTCTTCAAATAGACATTCAGGGGTCCAACATATCCAAAATTTAAATCAAAAGGATATCTACACAAACCATGGTGAATTTCTAAATCTCACCCTGACTTTACTGACCCAATATCATCTGAACAGGTCTGATAATTTCCACTCTCAACTGAGCTATACTTATCCAATTCCCTTAAAATTTTATAGACAACAACATAACACATAAAGGAACATTTCTTATGTTTACACTTTTGGCTCATTCAGCCTCAATCATTCCCAGAAAATTAAACATTCATAGATTTCCTACAGAGAATAATGAACCAGATAGGTCATGCTCAAGGAGGCATAACTCTTCACACACACAGAATTTTACAAAACTATTTTACAGACCTGAAGATGATATATAAATCTACAACTTTTATGTTTTACACTTTACCAAATTATCTCATTAAAATTATGAAATCAGCCTCATAAAAATCCTCCCCTCATACAGAAATTATGGATTCCTCAAAACATTTCTATATACTCAAATAAATCAACAAACATACAATTATTAAAATAACAAAACAAATGACAGATATTACATTCTTCTCCCCTTAGATAAATTCATCCTCGAATTTATAAATAACTTGCCTTAAACTTGAAATAGGTAGGGGTACTTATCTTGTATGCTTTGCTCACTTTCCCAAGTACACTCTTCTATAGCTTGATTTCTCCATAGAACCTTAACCATTGGTATTTCTTTATTCCTTATCCTCTTAACCATTTGGTCCACAATAGAAATTGGAATTTCTTCATACGTTAAATCTGGTTGGAGGCCCACTTTCAGAACTTGCAGCACATGGGAAGGGTTGGCAACATACTTACGGAGCATTGATACATGAAACACCGGATGCATACTATCCATGCTAGGAGGCAAAGCTAACTTGTATGAAACCTCTCCAATCTTGTTCAGAATCTCAAAGGGTTTGATAAACCGTGGAGATAGCTTGCCTCTATTGCCAAACCGCAGAACTCCTTTCATTGGTGAGATCTTTAAAAATACAAGATCTCCAATAGCAAACTGAAGGTCTTTCCTCTTTGGATCGGCATAGCTCTTTTGGCGGCTAAAAGCTGTCTTTAATCTCTCTCGGATTAGTGGAATCCTTTTTGATCTATATCTTATCAACTCTGGTCCTTCGATATACTTTTCTCCAACCTCATTCTAACACAAGGAAGATCTGCATTTCCTGCCATACAAAACTCCATAAGGAGACATCTGAATCATGGAATGGTAGCTGTTGTTGTAGGCAAACTCTATCAATGGCAAATGAGCATCCAAATTTTCTCCAAAGTCTAGAATGCACATACTCAGCATGTCTTCTAGAGTTTGGATAGTCCTCTCTGATTGCCCATCTATTTGTGGATGGAAAGCTGTGCTGAAATCAAGCTGTGTACCCAAGCACTCTTGTAATTTCTGTCAAAATCTCGAGGTAAACTGAGTACCTCTATCTAAGATAATCGAAACTTTAACTCCATGAAGTTTAACAATCTCATCAACATAAATCTAGGCATACTGAAAAGCCGCATAAGTCATCTTGACTGGCAAGAAATGAGCTGACTTGGTTAATCTATCCACAATGACCCATATTGAGTCATAGCCCCTTGAAGTCCTTGGCAATCCAACCACAAAATCCATAGTTACCCTTTCCCATTTCCATTCTGGCAATGGCAACTCTTGGAGTAATCCAGAAGGTTTTTGATACTCGAATTTGACTTGCTGATAAGTTAGGCATTTAGCTACATATTCCGCGACATCTCTTTTCATTCCACTCCACTTGTATGAATTCTTAATGTCATGGTACATCTTTGTTGCACCAGGATGCACATTATACTTGGCATGATGTGCTTTCTTAAGAATCATATCCCTCAAACCATCAACTGCTGGAATGCATAACCTGCTACCATATCTCAACATGCCATCAGTCACAGTAAATCCTGGAACTTTTTCTAATCCCACATCATTCTTTATCTTTACCAACTGAGGGGTCTCTATCTTGAGTTTCTCTAATTTGATCAATGAGAACCGGCTTGACTTGGAAACTTGCCAAAAGCACTCCTGAATCTGATAATTCCAAACTGATTTTCATATCATGCAATCTCTGTACTTCCCTCACTAATGCTCTTCTACTCACTTGAATATGGGTTAAGCTTTCCAAAGACTTCCTGCTTAATGCATCGGCTACAGCATCGGCTACAACATTAGCTTTTCCTGGATGGTATAATATTTCACAATCATAATCCTTAAGCAATTCAACCCAACTTCTCTGCCTAAGGTTAAGGTTTTTCTGTTGAAATATATATTTCACACTCTTATGATCTGTGAAAATCTCACATTTCTCACTATACAGGTAGTGTCTCCAAATCTTCAATGCAAATACTACTGCAGCCATCTCCAAATCATGTGTAGGGTAATTCACCTCATGCTTTCTCAACTGTCTCGAAGCATAGGCTATCATTTTACCATGCTACATAAGTACACATCTAAGCCCTACTCTCGATGCATCATAATACACCGCAAATCCTCCTTCATCAGACGACAAAACTAAGACAGGTGCTGTGGTGAGACAAGTCTTCAACTTGTGGAAGCTTCCTTCACAACCATCTGTCCATTGAAATTTCACATGCTTCTGAGTAAGCTTGGTCAAAGGTGCTGCAATCTTGGAGAAATCTTGCACAAATCTCCTATAATACCCTGCCAAACCCAAGAAACTTCTAACTTTTGAAATATTTATAGGTCTAGGCCAATTAAGGATTGCATCCACTTTCTTTGGGTCCACTTTATGTCCTTCCTTACTCACCACATGTCCAAGGAAACATACACTATCCAGCCAAAACTCACACTTGGAGAACTTGGCAAACAACTCGTGCTTCCTCAAGGTTTGCAATACAATCCGAAGATGCTCTTTATGTTCTTCGCTCTTAGAATACACAAGGATGTCATCAATGAATACAATGACAAACTTGTCTAGAAATGTCCTGAACACCCTATTCATTAAATCCATGAATGCAGTCGGTGCATTAGTTAATCCAAATGGCAACACTAAGAACTCATAGTGTCCATATCTGGTCTGGAAGGCTGACTTTGATACATCCTCATCCTGAATTTTCAATTGATGGTACTCCGACCTCAAGTCTATCTTGGAGAAATGACTTTCACCTTGTAATTGATCAAATAAATCATCTATTCTTGGCAAATAATACTTATTCTTAATAGTTGCCTTGTTGAGCTGTCTGTAATCTATGCATAGCCTCATAGAACCATCCTTCTTCTTCAGAAATAGTATAGGTGCTCCCCACGGCGAACTACTAGGTCTGATAAATCCTTTGTCAAGCAAATCTTGCAACTAGATTTTCAATTCTTTCAACTCAACTGGTGTTATACGGTAGGGAGGAATAAAAATCAGACTCATGCCAGGTAGTAACTTGATACCAAACTCTATTTCTCTATCCGGTGGCAACCCTGATAATTTTTTAGGAAATACATTCGAAAACTCATTGACTATTAGAATCTGCTCTCTGTCTCTCACTTCATTACACGTGTCCCGGACATAAGCCAAATACCCTTGGTAACCCTTTCTTAACAACCTTTTTGCCCCAATGGCAGATATCACAATGTACAGTACTTCGCTTCGTTCCTCTTGAAACTCAAACTCCTCACCCGAAGGTGGCTTAAAGACTAACTTCTTCCCATTGCAATCTATAATAGCATAATACTTAGACAACCAGTCCATACCCAAAATTACATCAAATTCCAACACAGGCAATTCAATCAAATCCACATTCAAGTTCTTGCCACCTATGCTAACCACACAGGATGGATAAAAGTTCTGGACTTCAATCTCTTCCTCTAAAGGAGTAGAAACAACCAACACACTTTCAAGCAATTCACAAGGCACATGCAACTTCTTAGCAAAACATGATGACACAAAGGAATGCGTCCTGAATCAAACATACTCCAGCATTCAAGGCTTAGATCGGAAGAATACCTATAACAACTATGTTAGATGCTTGGGCTTCATGCTGTGCTAAAGCAAAGACTCTGCCTCTATCTCTACCCATAGGAGTCGATCCTGAAGCCTAAGCCACATGCTGTCCTGACCCTCTGCCAGCCTCAACAGTCCTGCCCAAAATACCTCTACCTGCACCTGGCTGCTGACTAATGCTCCTCTCTCTACTCATGTGAACTGTAGCCTGAGAAGCCTGAGGTCTACCTCTAAAGGGTGATTGTGGACAATTCTTGAGGAAATGACCTTGTTGTCCACATCTAAAACATGCTCCTGATGCATAATGACAAGGGCAATTATGAAATTTCCCATATATAAAACACAAAGGTTTAGAAGTCCTGGATGGTGCAAAGCTAGCTGATCCATGGCTCATCTGAGAAGTAAGTCCAGAAGTAGTCCGACTCTGCTGTGGTCTCTCTGAAGGTTCCCTATACCCACTCTAGAAGCTGACTGATGAGCCACTCCCATAGTCTTCATCCCACTATCTAGTTTAGAAGAAATATCTGCTTTGAACTTCTTCTTTTCAACTCTTTCGGATTTAGCTTCCATCTCTCTATTTTCAATTATCCTAGCTTTATCCACCAACTTAGAGTAGGAATCAAACTCAAGAGCAGCTAAGAGCTTAAATAATGGAGCCACTAATCCTCTACGGAACCTTTGAATACGTGCCGCTTCTGTAGGCACCAAAGCTGGAGCAAATTTACTCAACAGACTGAATTTCCTGGCATACTCTGAAACACTCATACCAGGAGTCTGAACAAATCTTTCAAACTCTAAAGATTTAGCTTCTCTCACGCTCTCAGGGAGAAATTCATTCAGCACCAGTTCCTTGAATCTCTCCCAAGAAAGATCTTCATTTTCCTGAAGCATACCAGAAATGCTTCTCTTGAACCAATCCTTGGCTTCAGCTTTCATTAAATAACCCACAAACTTTTTCTATTGGGAATCCTCAGAATCTGTATTTTCTCTTCGATTTCTTCTAGGAAATCTGTAG
>CANXYC011069830.1:0-57112 GCA_948193065.1 Aleurites moluccanus | reverse complement strand
TTTTTGGATCAAGTTCACATGATTCCCACTTGCTTCTTACTTGTTAAATTTGATTGAAATTATGATATATGTTGATGGTCTTGTGACCAATATATTTCTTGTGAGATGAAACCATATGACCCTATGGATAGAACGCTCTTCCTAATGAGAGTAAATTCATTGGTCCATTGTGCACTTTGGGAATCTAGCTGGTAGGGTTCTGTACCAGTGTTCCACCTAGAGGGGACCACGAGCTCTAGGCGTATGCCTGGCCAAGCATGCGTTTTCGATAAGGTAGCAAGGACTACCGATGCGCTCTGTTGTGATAAGTAGCATGGCTACTGATGCACTCTGTAGTTCTACCATGTTATTTGATAGTGCTATTCGATTGTGAGCACTTCTGTTTCTTGTAAGCCTAACTACATGATGATTATTACCCATGTTCTTGGAATTGATATTTCCTTTGGATTTATATATATATGTATGTATGTATGTTTCTTTCATATTGCATGTTCATGTCTTACTGAGTTGAAGGCTCACTCATCTTCTGTGGATTTCAGGTGATAGTGTAGCTCGTGAGGGAGCTAATAGAGAAGATCAAGCTTCTTGACTTATTCTCCCAAGAAGCCTTCGTTTTAATAATTTTGAGATATTTTTGTATAATCATTGTATGCTATTATGGTTCAATATGTATTGGGAGTATACTCTAGAGCTCCGTAGTTAGTCATTAGGGATGATAATATTTGATGTATAATTTAATATTTTTGGGTTACCCTTGTTCTTTAGTGATGTGGGATACATCTTTTGATCAGTAAGGAACAAGAGGGAATTATGAAATGATATATTTAAAGAAATGAATTATGCTTATATGGATTATAGAAATGATTATTTAATAATATTTATATTTGATTTAAATGTGTAGGATATGTGAGTTCTACGGGTTTATGGTGGCCTTAAGCCTACCCTTGCCCTAGGACCGTTGCACCACTAGAGTTGGGGTGTGACAACAACCTTCTTCAAGGTAAATTCTTACAGTTTCTTGAGTTGCTCTACCTTCAGGAAACGCCCTCTTTAGTAGCGCAATCTTCTCGGTCCTTCACTATGAACTATCCTCTCCTCTTAAAATGGTCACTTGTTAGTGTTCAGCACCCAGATACCTTGTTCCCACTGGATAAGGTTAAAGTGAGAGTCTACAAACCCTCTCACTCATATAAGTTATGACATCATCCATAAGTCCACTATTTCTCTGAGCCTATAACTTCGTACATGCAATCATACAAACTTAAGCATCTTACCTTCTAATGTTATGTGTCTTTGCCATATATACTTAGATGCAACCATTGCTCCGATGATAGACACTAGACTTTTCATCAATCAAGATCAGCACTTTCACATAGCGAGGTCAACACTTCTATTCAGTCGTTCCATTCCTCAACGTCAACACCTCCACACAACAAGGTTAGCACCATTCTATCCAATAAGGTCAACACATTTTCTCAGTGAGGTCCTATACCTTCGTAATTCCTATGCATATTGAGATCCACTGCCTTAGCTTACCATGTGTTTCCTTGTCAGATTCAATCACTGCATATCCTCTTCTCAAACCTGGATTGGTCATGTTCCTTTCCAGGAAGCCCAAATCCAACATCTGACATACAACAACATCCAAACAAAAACCTTCCAGAAGGTCCCACCATGATGAGAGCTTCTAGGCCCCAGACATCTTGGTCCAAACCCAAACAAGGGAAAGACCCATCATAGGCCAATACAAAATTGTATCATATGTAGAATGCAAATAATCAAATATCAATTACTGTGGTAATTAGGAATAGTCTTATTAGTCTATTTGTTCTCTTTAAAAATATAAGGAGTGAGGAGATTTTGAATTCGAATAACTTCATTCATTATAATAATTATAATTTTATTCAATTTAATATGAATTATTAAAGAGTAAGAATACTTACGTAATTCATAATAAAGATTTGATATATTTTACCTTCATAAATAAAACAAAAATAATTATAATTATCAACTGTGCTAATATGAATATTCAAGAAACAATCAACATAGAAAATAAATCATCAATCACTTGATAAGTGAATATAAGGTTATATATATATAGAGAGAGAGAGAGAACAATTTTCATAAGTTTCCTTCTAATAACTTGAATAAATCATAGATATTCTTAAATTACTACCTTAAAAATGTTTTTCTAACTAATAATGCATAAAAGTTCACAAAATTTATACATTTACCCAATTGAAAAATTAAAATTTTAATGCCTTCTCATGCCTATAGTTTAGTGGATGCTTCGCCATACCCAATCCTACGTGCCTATAGTGCTTCAAAAGCACCCACCAGTGCAAAAATCTCGTAGTCTTCACATTTACACCCAATCTCTTCACAGCACCCACACCGGTCAATTAACCTTCCATTTCTCTTCTTCTTTTTCTCCATTTCTGGGACTCTAACTATCATTGCTATTTTCACTGAAGGAGGCTTAACACCATCTTCAAGAACAGAGCAAGTTTTCTTCGAGACCATCATAACCCATTTTTCCAATTCCAATTCTGGTGATTCCAGAACTGTTCCCCATGGAATTTGAGCTCTGCCCAGCAGTTGTGATCCTCTAATTTTACCAAGAACTGAGTTTGTGTTTCTCCTCCGTAGCTCGAAAACCACACTCTGTTTCTTTAAGTTGTTAATGGAGTCTTCAGTGCCCAAACATTCCAATGAGAAAGACTGATTCCAAAAGAGATTGGAATTGGAGGAAATTTCTTGGGTGTTCAATTGGATTCTTTTATTGTTTTCTGTGGAGAGATAGTATCTAACAAAAAGATTACCATGGGACTTCAATTCTAAATTTTTGGCTTGTACTATTTTAATTTCACAGGAAAAAGAAGCAAAACCCATTTTCAAGAAATAAATTGAAAGGAAACTTTATGGTTTTGATTTTATTTTGGTTTGTATAGTGAACAGAAGCAATAAACTAGAAGAGATATATATAGTGTGTGGGAAAGTGGCATTTGCTTTTGAGGAAGATGCTCTGCCTCTTCTATAAGAAAAAAAAAAAAGATATGTGCATTAATAAGTGTGTGGATTATAATCACCCACCAAAATCTTAATTGTAATATGCTAAGACAATTTAATATTGACATGAAATAAAAGTGAATCATCACATTAGATTGTGGGGAAAGATTTTGTTCAATTAAAATAAGCCCTTGCAAATCATGAAGAGTTGGACATATAAATGACCCTTGCAAGTTGAGATGGTAATGGGTTACATTAGTAATATTTCAACTTGCAAAAATGCTTGGCATAGTAATTAGCTATGCATTAAAATTTATAAGAGAAAAGGATAAAAGTTTTTTGAGATTAAAAAATGAAATTAAATTATTTACCATTCATATATTTTCTTCATTAAAAAAAAAAAGACTGAAAATAATTAAATGAATCCAATAGCTAAAGTATCTCTGTTAATGATTAGTTTAGCAGTAGCATTGGTAAACTAAGAAATTTGTTGCCTAATTAAATCCAATAACAGGATCAATCTAAAAATTTATTTCGGTATAATAGATAAAAGTTTTGTTTAGTTGATTGAGAATTATACTATCAGGCGAGGCCTGGTTTATACAGCTGAAAACTGTATTTCTTTTTTGACATAGAAATTGATAGTTAAAATCGAACTGGATCAGTCAGTCGAATTGAATAAATTGAGAATTAAATTAAGAATCGGTTCGGTCAGCTCTAAAAATAGTCTCTTAAAAATCGGTAAATCAGTCGAACTGGGGTGATTTTTCCGATTCGAACGGGTCATAATTTTTTTTTACATTTTTTTTAATTTTTTAATTTTTTAATTTTTTAATTTTTTAATTTTTAATCAAAAATAATAAATATCAAATTATATTTATTTTTATTATATATATAATAAATGTCAAATTATATATATATATATATATGTATATTAATTTTTTTATTTAATCAATTTAATTTTGATCGAATTTTCTGACACTTTGGCTCTTTGTTTTTATTAATTTTTTAACTGTTTTGATTTTGAAAACATTGATTGATATTGAGGTTGAAGGTATATAAATGATTAGGGCAAAATATAAGTTCGATTCCTGCTTTTATATATATATAACATTCCCTCATAAGCACATTAAAAGCTTATTTAATTTAATTATTGATAATAGTTAAATGCTAGTAATTAGTGATTGATAATTATTAATATGATTGTTAAATATGGCCCAGCCAGTTCCACCTAAAATTGATTTGCAAATTGGATCAGGTCATCCGTAATATCCACTTGAGTTGGCAACGATTATGAAGGATTAATAATATCCATAAAATTAAGATTATCTGAATAAAATTTGCATCTTTTTATGGTAACCATAGTGAATGATTAGTAACTACAGTGAAATTTAAATTATCTTGGTAAAATTTGCATTCTTTCGATAATAACGATCGTGAAAGATAAATGATGTCCGTTAAATTTTTTTTCTGTCAGAAAGTTTAAATTTCATCTTGATGGATAATTATTATTACAAATGTGTAATGAAGGTTTCTTCTAACTATCGGTTCAATCTCTATTTGATTCATGTTGAACTGACCTTTTGTCTCTATCTCACATATGTTAATTTTGTTCGTTATTATTGTTGAAATATTAAATGATTTTGTTTAAACAACTCTTACTTTAAGGAGCATTTGATTGCTAAAATATGATGATAATTAGAGAATGTAAAATTCTAAGTGTTTGATTGATATAAAAATGTTAATTCCTCGGTTATATAATAAACTTTTTAATTGAAAAATGTATAATTATTAAAAAAATATTTTTATTCATTTTAACCTTCTTAATTTATATATTATTTTAATTTCCTTTTATTTTTCTAATTTTTTCACTTTTTATATCTCTTAATTATTTTTATTTTCAATAAATTTTTTAATAACAATATTATTATAATGTTAAGATAAAATATAATTTTAAATTAAAAAATAAAAAAATTAAATTAAAATATAAAAAAATTAAAATAATTTATTGTAGATAAAAAAAAAGTATATTTTTAAGGCAAGTTCTTGAACACATGAATCACACCCTTACTTAGTTCTTTCCAATTTCAAGGAATGAAAATATTATATTTTCTGAAATATAGTTTATCGTTAGGTGTATATTTTAGACTTATTATGTATATTTTAGACTTATTATCAATTTCTTCACTCGATATATAATTTTTCAAAAATAAAATGTTATATTCCCAAAGAAATTAAATATTGTGGATGTTTCAATCCTCAATTTGAGGATCTCCAAAACTCATTAATAAAGCATTTGATTGAGAATTAAAGTAGAATTGAGTGTTTGGATGTGTTTTTTATTAATGAATTTTGAATCCAAATTAATTTTTTTTTTGTTAAATTGGAAAGTGGAGCTTATTTGCAATTGAGTTTTTCAATTGAGTTTTAGTATTTAAAATAAAAAATTACTCTTACTTTCTTTTAAAAAAGACAACCTTTATCCTTGGCTACTTTAATACCTATTTTAAATAATTTAAATTTTATATTAAAATATTTTTTTGCTATTTTAAAAAAATAATTTCAGTCGATTCTTATTAAAAATAAATAGTTGTCAAATATATTTTCTTTAATAAATTTTAATTATAATTATATGCCTTTATTAGTCATTTTATAAATTTTAAATTATTTTATCCAAATATCATCCTACAAATTAAAGTAGTTATTTTTAAGCAAATATAAAAATTTCAATTATCAATTTCCATTTTAACAAAACCCAAATATAACAATCAGACTCTCAAACACTTTAAAAACATAAAAATATATTAACTGGACATTAAAAAAATATTAATATTTAAATAAGAGTAAATATGATCCTTCACTTGATATTATTTATAAGAGTAAAAAAATTAAATAAATATCTCTCGACAATCCATCAACTAAATATTATCCTTTTTTTTTAATTGATTTTGACCATTTTTTTTTTCAAATTTTATCATTTTTTATATTTTGAACCATTAATATGTTATTTTTATTAATTACATTTTGAACGACATATTTTTCTAATTAAGATAGGTTAAGTTTAAACTGTCAACTTATCTCGAAATTCAATTATTATTATTATTATTATTATTATTGTTACTTTCAACCAAAACTAGCCCAACCCCAACTTTTCTAGTTGAGCAAATTGAAATTTTAGGCAGTTCCTATTTATAGAGTCCCAACTGGTGTCTAAGATGAAAGTATTGGGAATCCATTCAAGAACCAGAAGCGGCAACAATTACAACTTCTTGAACCATGAGTTGCCTTATTATGCTAGACGAAGCACTCACAAATTGAAACTTTGCAACCACTCTAAAAAATTAACAGGCAACAGACTCCAAATTGCTTCAGCTTGTTTGATTTATACACTAAAATAATTAATAAAATTTACATAGTTTAATAATTTATACTATATTTTCCATAATTACACTTTAATTTCATCCAAGTACATCATTCAAAAATAATAATAAAATAATCGATCAACAGTTCGCATTTTCATGATAATAACAATGAGAATAACCTCAGCATCGCTGGGACTAGGGAATTACAGAAAACAAAGAAATGCATGTCGGGAAACAAAATAAATACAGTAAAAGGCTAATCCTTTTCCTGAGATTTTTATTGATGGGGCTAATTCAAATAATCAGGCATTCAATTCTTACAACACAACGGGCATAATAAACCCAAAAAATATTAAGCCTCCAAAATAAACAAGCCTGTACACTAAGGATTTCTCTAGGTTACATTACATCCCTATATTATCGGGCCAATTATCCTTGATCATAACTATCTTGAAGATAATTCTTATATGATTGGCTTCTCTTTTAATCATCTCCTGATGTTAATGAGCAAAATAACTACTATACTTGTATATGATGATTACAGGATCCTACTTCAACGAATAGTCAAAGCATGGTCGACAGCATCCCTCGGCCTTACTCATGCAACAACAACTTGTAACATGTGAGACTAACTATATTCTATTTTGAAATGGCAGTGACTTCGGCTTGTTTAACCACTGCATATGAAATCTTATGCCATCTTTTGCACGGCAAGAATCAAGCATTGCCAATGCTATAGTCAATTCATTGCTTAATAGTACGGATTTCCCAGTTACCCTCACCATCAATCAGCCGTAATTCCACAGAATGAAATGGTATTAGAGCTGGACGCTGCGGCGTATAAAAGCAAAAACTAATATCAGCAAGTGAAAAGCAGTCCAATTCTAGTATACAAAGTTGAACGAAGTTCTAGTAAAAATACAAAGTTAAACGCCTAGTTTGGCTGTAGTCTGTACATAAGCATATCATATTGATTCTGTAATTATTACATTTGTTTATCATAAGCACTGAAATAACCATAAATAAACAATAGTTTTTCTTTCAAATCAAACAAGATGCTCGAACCTTGATCTGATGCAACTAGTAAACTAACAGAGGAATTGACTCTTATATAGTCGACAACAGATGGTTTCATTATTCATTACAATGAACTTGTCACTTACCTGCGAGGACGTAACAACAGTGATCCTCATATCATTGGCGAGCCTATAAAGTTGTTCCTCAACATCAACACTCGTGGCACTGACAGTAATTGTACAAAAAAGAATAACTAGAATACCATTATGTAACCATTAAGATTCAGTTTGAGGTTAAAAGGGTAGTAGGGTTTAATGACATACTTGGTACACTCATCGAGAATGCCAAACTTAGGCTTGTGAAAGAATAGGCGTGCCTTGCAAAACAAAAGTACCAAGTCAAACAATTAGGAAACCAATTGAACAATTCTCAAATGCTTTTCAATCCATTCAAATTTAAAGATGGCACAGGTTAGCTTTACTCACCATGCCTAATCTCTGCTGTTCTCCAAGAGAGAGAATGTCTTCCCAATTCAGATTAGCATCCCAACCACCTTCCTCCCTTTCCAAAAGATAATACAGTCGAACATTCTCCAGAATAGTTTTCAAACGTGCATCCAAAATTTGTGTGGTGTCAGCAGATATTTCATCTGAAATTTGACCCGATCAGATTTCAAAGCACAATAGACTAAAGAGGTGAATCTCAGAAAACTGTACCGCCACTATGAGAACAGAAATAATACACAGAATATTCTAATCATCCTAAAAACTTGCTTGATGAATAAAAAGAGAATTTTCAACACTCTCTAACATTAGAGAACTCCTAAACACTTGCATATAACTGTTAACTTTCATCAGTGCTGCTAATGAAAGTTGGCATCTTTAAAGGGAAGATCCATTGGAAACCAATCAAAAGTAAATTTTGGCATTTACACGATGTCCATAAAAATGTCCCCGGATGATTATAGCCATGTGTAATCGAGAATACAAGAAAACAACAAATAATTCCAAGCTTCTGCGGATAACTTGGCGCAAGGACAAGTAAATGCTTTTATTTTACACACTCAAAATTCGGGACAGTTTCAAATTCATCAAAGTATCACTAGCATGGAACTGATAAGAGTAACATCACCATCTGTGAAAAAATAAAATGTTATGCTTTATTTCACAATGGACTAGGAAACAAAAAATATAAACAGTGAGAGTGATTGGGGAGAAGCATATAAAATAAAGATGGCAAAACAAAAATTGTATGATGATTATTTTTTTACCAATTTTTGTAACGTCCATACAATTTGCTTGTGCTTGATAAATAAACATATACATTTATGTTTGGCATGCATTATATACATGTAATAATAAAACCACATTTGTTGATTAATCAACATGTTACACAGCAATACAAAACATGTGCAATGCCTTGCCAGATTCATTGATTTAGACTTTCAACCATATAAATAGGAAAAATCAGAAGTATTTGAAATATATACAAGCACTTTACCTTCTCCATGAAGCTTTAAAGTCATATGTGCTGCTTCATCACGGGAGAGAGGATATATAATTTGATCTCTCAAGGTTCCTAAGCATGTGTATGGTCGTTGAGGAACATAGAATATGCCACAACCATATTTAGTGTCATTGCTAATATATTGTGATGGTTTGGCAAGTCTGCCACCCACAATGGGCCACAGACCTCTAAGGACTCTGAAAACTGAACTTTTCCCACTTCCGTTCGGACCTTAATCATTTGACATCATGTCAGGTTCAAAATTGGATAATGAGGGGAAAAAAATACACATGCATTAGATGAAACTTTGCACAATATAGAGAAAGAAATTAATTCTCTAACCTGTGACGAGCAGGCTTTTTCCTTCCACTATGTCACATTGCAGCTGCCTAGCCAACAATTTCTGTGCTGGGGTAATGATATCAACTTCCATGAAGGAAATGACATCTTTTTCATTGATATCACTCTCCCTAGATGAAGGTAGTTTATTACTTGACCAATCCCCTGGTTGGCCAAAAAGTACATTAGAACAGATGCATAGCTTTGAGGTTACCAAATAAAAACAAAGGAAAGGTCATGGATTATTTTGAGCATGCATAATCTACATGTAAATGAAGATAAAGTTGGTTTAACTGAGAACTGTCACATTGGAAGAACTTCTCATTGCTCAATATATTTTACAAAAAGTTTGAAATCTCTAACTTCCAAAGACTAATCTCTAACATCAACAGGAAGAATATGGCATTAAAGTTTATCTGCTACTCAATCACTTCACATAGCTGTGATCTACTCTATCAACACTAATTTCATGCTTCTGTGTTGCATTGCAAGGCAGAGGCAAGTTGTCTTAGAGATTTAGTTTGTTTTACTTATTTTGTTCTAAAATTTTCATCCCTAAGTACATTTCATTTCTCCATCCCTACTGGGGGTTACATATTGAAAATAGGAAAAAGTCTCTATTAGAAAAATATAAAAATATTATTAGGAGGTTGATTTAGGAGTAGAGGGTGCTCCTAGCTTGTCTGATAGCTTGATTCTGTTGTTTTAGTTCCAGTTATTATATACCCTTTGTCACTGGGCAGTTTTTCTAAGCCTCGAGTATTCCATCACTTGTCAGGGGCAGCAGAAACATTAATTCACCTTGCTTGTGTTATAACATCAAAAGAGGCTCTAAATCTCCTAATGCAGTTTCTCTCCCGAAACACACCCAGGAAATTGAGATTCAATAATAATTCTACAAAATTATTATTTTGGTATAAAGAAATGATCAAGAGAATGAGGAAGGATCTACCAGACTGTGCAGCATCTAGAAGCTCTTCAAGCTCGAAAATTCTATTTATGCTTCCAGAGAGCTCAAGGAACTTTTTATGCAATTCCAGAATGTCCCCAAAGGCTAAGAAGCTCTGTGAGACAACAGATGCTAAGAACCGTAATGCATGTGCCAGCTCACCTGAAAAACATTTAACAAATATGTAAGGAGAGGCTCAGAAAGAGAGCTTTAATTTTCAAGTTAATTACCATACTATATCACCTTGAGTTGAGATCAGAGCTCGATTTCCCTTGTGTTCCATAGCATACAACAAGCTTAAACCCCAAGTTACATTATGTGGGAGTTGCTTTGTGACAAAATCATCCAGGATACCATATAACCATTTCTTCCTTAAAAGTAACAAAGAATGGTCAAGGAGCTCCCTGAATCTTGACTCAATCATCTGGTCAATACATGAAACTTATACATTATTAAGGGTGGCAAAAAAATATTATTGTATTACTGTTGAGTCGAGTAAGAGGCTGCAAAAAATATTTCCAGGAGCGGCATTACAAAATAAATGCTGTCAAACATTCTCTAACCAAATATCTATTTTATCACGTGCTCTCTAGATATGAAGCAGAGACTATATATATTGCCAAAGATCACTGGTACTACAGCAACATCACAAAATTATATAATTACCATTTGCAAGCTGCTTACGGGAAGGCACCCATATATGGAAGATTAATTTCCGAGTGATAATTAGCAATTCAAGGAGAACTTTAGGAGAGTGATTCAGACTTCAGGATAGACAGTAGGATCACTAAATCAAATATATGGGTCAAACATCAATGTGTATGAAAAAAAAAAATGATATTCCAGTGCTTTGGGGATTCTGACTTTGGTTGTGACCAGAAAAAACAAGGTTTCCCATCAAAGTGTCAGAAAAGATGCCAGGAATGATAGTATATTAATGGATGTGAGCAAGTACATCAACATGCACAAGTTATTTTCCATTTAAGTGATTTAAACAGCTTAGAGAGAAAAAAAGGAAAGTATTTATGCGAAAATATTTGACTTAAATTTAGGGCAAATTGCTATTTAATCCCTAGGGTTTAATGTAATTAACACTTTCGTACTTCTATTTTGAGAAACTAATTAGTTAGTCCCTAATATTTGATTACGTTATTATAATTAATCCTTCCGTCAACTTTTCTGTTAAAAAAATTAAAAAAATAATTAAAAAGAAAAAGGAAATATTTTTTTATTATATTATAATATATTCAATACCTAAATTACCCTTCTCCCCTACCCTTAATCTATTTCTAAACACCACAAATTAAGCTGGATGCCATTATATTGGTACAAGAAGCAAACACCAGATATATGGAATATATATCAATCATAAACTGTTTAAAAAAAATGCTTCGAAGCCAAGTGTAACAAGTACATTTCATCAAAGAAACCCAGTGTTAAGAGTTCTTCTTACATGTTAACAGCTCATCACTGCAAAGGAAAATCAACATGGTTTGACAGAGACAAAAAATTGCATTATGTTTGATTTATTCAAAATCTAACCTTTGATATGAAGTTACCTATAAAATCATAAAATCTATAAAGGTAGAAACAAGCCACATTGAAAGCAAGTAAAGTATGAAAAATGTTAGGAAATAACAGAAAAAAATAGGAGGGAGGGAAAAAACTGGAATCGCTCTTAAAGATGGTTGTGCAAAGGAAAAAACCAAATAAAGAATCAATGGTAACATTAATAAAGCGGGGGAGAAATGACATTAATAATAACATATTTACAAAAATTAACCATGAAGCAATTCAGTAGAAAAATACTGAATACACATAATTAAAAATAAAAATAAACGAACAGCTCAGAAGCCAAGCGTAACAAGGTAGATTTCACAGAAGTTACTTGTTCTAGGCTGAAACAGATGGACAGGTTATGGGGAAGGGAATTGTATGTGCTCTGTTTTTGTTAGCTTGAGAAAGGTTGGATTTCTTGAGAAATTTGATTTTTACTTTGGTTTTTGGGAGAAAAAATAAGTAGTAGAATTTGAAAATTTAAGAGAAAATGAGGGGTATTTAGGTTTTTTCACACATATTTAATGGAAAAGTGGACGGAGGGACTATTTATATTGACAGAACAAAACATTAGGGACTAACTAATTAGTTTCTCAAAATAGAAGGACGAAATTGTTAATTACATTAAACTTTAGGGACTAAATAGTAATTTGCCCTTAAATTTATCTGTGCTTCAAGGTGGCATTCAGCATTACATTGCAATTTTTACATGAAAATAAAGGTTTACTCTCTGAGTATTGAATCTGGCGTAAAAGTTGATATTATCTAAATATTCTCTATATTTTAGTGAATTTCCATATCTGAAATCCTGTATACACACTATAATACAAGGTTCATGTCTAAACATCAATTCCCAAACAGTGAGCAATGCTACAGCAGCAAAAATACCAAAGATGTTCTAATATAAAATTAAGCACAATGGTGAAACACAAGTAGCTTACAGATTTTTCTCGTACACCACCTCCAAAGAAAGCAACTGACTCGGCATGTGTACGCAATCTTTCATGCATGAACCTAGTTTACGCATGATAAAAATGAGAACAACTATTACAGCAAAACACAACACCAAAAGTTGTGATAATCATATACATTAAAAATGCATCTTTCTTTCCCCTCATTAAAAAGTAAAAGTATAAATCATCCCCAAATATACAGAACGTAATCTAGTTTTAGTACCTAAATGTTCCTTCAAGTTCTTGCTGCTGACTTGCAAGATCACCAAAGTCAGGAGTAACGGTTCTCAGAAAACCCAGACCAAGCAACATATAAGCATACAATATAGCAACTCCCCTCTGACCTGTTAAGAGCTTCATTCTCCAGGTGAACCTAACAAATAAGCAGTGGAATCATTATAGTCGTGCTAGAAGTAAAGAACTTATCAGAATGTTAGATCAACTTTCTGGAAACAACAAATTAATAGCATAATAACTTAACACAGTTGACATGAGTACTCACCACAAGATGTCAACTGATGGCTTTACCATTCCAGTTACCAGTCCAGATAAGTCTGTGGTCAGCTTTTCAAGATCATGAGTTATTCTCTGATCTGCATCAATATTTTTGCTCGACATATGGAAGACCTACAGGAACACATGTTTTAGGAAACTATTGCTATAGATGGCTGACATAAAAATGAAGTGAAAAACTGTATAAGCATATAGCTTTAGAAAATTCAAGACTTTTTGACAAAATAAAATTCCCAAACTTTAAAAAGCAAACCAAAGAATTTTTCTATTTAGTAGTAAATGCTGACCCCAACTACCTTGGAATTAAGGCTTAGTTGTAGTTGTTGTAATAATAAATGCCAACTAACAACACTGACAATCCATTGTACAATGTGTTATAAGCATATAAGCATTTACACACTTCAACATTCAACCGAGAAACACAATACACAGAATGGGTATTTTGATACTCCAAACCTGACCTTGTAAAATGCATTGTTTCTCAAGTAGTTCTTTAGTAAATGCTGAGTCAAACGAATCCTCCATCCAAGAGCTAACCTGGCTGTCAAGTGCCTGTGAAAGAAGAAAGAATTACCAAGAAAGACAGATGTAGACAACACAATGTTCCAAAAAGTCAAAGATTAGGTGATGATGAGAAAATATATTCACAAAAGAGACTAAACAAAAAATTTAAGTGGGAAGGCCATATCCAATCCAGAAGGTGATAATTAATCTCAATCTCCCAAGAGAACAACCACAATCCCCAAGCCTTGAAGAAAACAGAAAATAAAAGAAGCAAGAGGAACACTGCTCAGTTAATTATACTTTATTAACATCGGTTATTAACAAGTGACGAAAGTCATTATAACTAAAGTAATCTCAAAGTCAGTTAATTGCCACCTGCCAACATGTTATTTGTTCAACTGAATTGTATCCTCCCAAGTGAAGTAAACATAAAGCAATTAAAAGAATAATAATTGGATGAATCATATGTCTAGTCTTAAACAATATACAAGTCCCCACTCATTGGAGTAATAATGTCAACAGATAAGCATGTTGAAGTTTCTAAACACTAGTACCTTAATGAAGGTGCAATAAAAGAAGATGCAGCACTTTGAAGAACACTAACACCAATTAATCGAATAAAGGATGTTTTATCCTGCTCCAAAACATACTTTACAGTCGTACCTGCAAAAACATTGCATTAAGTTAGAGAAAACTATTCCTAAGTCTAAGATTATCAAAAAAAATACATTCAAATATGGATAATAGTACCATTCAGTGAGGCAATCCGATCTGAGACCCATGTTCTTGAAACAACAAGAAAAGCAACTGCAAGTAATTGTGCCCCTTGTTTATCAAGCACAGTTGGTACCTGAAACGCAATCATTAGAAAGGACAATCAAATATATAGAAGATACAAAAAAACCAACAAAAGACGGACAAGTTTTTGCAGACAAACTTCAGATGCATTGTGTAGGCCATAGTGTGCCATCAGTAGGATACGGAAAATACTAATGAAAAAGAGAGCACAAAATATGCAATGCAGTCACTGGCAATTTTTAACCCAACCAACGTCCAGATTTTATTTATCTAGTAGTTAAAACAACAAATGCTGCGATAAAGGTATGTTGACATGTACGTTGTTATAACCTCTAAAGAAAATATAATATCAACAGTATGGAATCAATTCATCTAATATCATGAAGTTATGAGTTCATCAATATAAAATTATTTATTGGCCTAAAGAACAAAATAAAAAAATTGCCTTCACTCAAATCGTCAATTTTAGCCAATGCTTTTATTTTTATCAATTCCACCTCCAACCTTTAGGATTGTCTTCAATTTTTTGCAATCAATTTTAATTGAAAAAAGATTATTGTTGTATTACCAACTCAAATATCGAAAGATGACAATGTAACCCTTCTTTCTTCCCCTGCCTCCGTCTCTCTGACTGCCTCCACACTCCTCCAGCCTCTTCCCTCTCTCTCCCTCAATCCTCTTTCACTTCTTCTACACAACCATAACAACAACAACAATATCAAATTACCATAGTAACTGTCATCCAGCTTAACACCATTACCAAGCCACAAGATAACAACATCATTATCATCATCTTCACAATTCAACACCTCCATTAAAGCAGAGGATTGCTGCTATTTACCCATGGGTATGAACACCAAGTAGAGGATCACTACCTCACTTAAGCCATCAACATTACACATATTTCTAAAAACCAGCAAGACTATAAATTCATAACAGGCTCTAGTAGTCCAATAAACTTTACTTTGACTACAGAAAATCCATTTTGATAGTCAGAATGGATGTGACTAGTTTTGGAGTTCAATATCTTAGAAGTGTAGGATTAATTCTAGTCTATAGATATCAAGGTCTGTGTTGTTCTTGTACCGATGAGATGAAGTGATGAAGTTGAGCAAAAAAAGAATATATTTAGGAATTATTTTTGTTTAATTTTTAAATTATGAATTTTATTTCGTTTTCCAAGTTCTGTTTGTTTTAGGTTGCTTTTCTATGTTTTTTTAGGTTTCTTGTCAAATAAGTCTTTTAATTAGTAATAGGTTCATTTTCAGTCTAGAATTAGGATTTATCCGGATTAGTATAGATAAGTCTCTATTAGACGAATAGTATTGTATTATTATTATTTCAATTTAGAATTTGAAATCAGAAGTTTTCTTTAAATCCTAATTATTTTCTTGTTTCACCACAATCACTACTTTATTCTAGCATTAATTGTTGAGATATAATTTCCTAAACTTTTCTGCTGGCGTCTTGAAGAGCACAAGATCAATGACTTGGATGATGAGCTGCAACTATTAGTTAGGCCAAGTTAAGTTGTTAATGTGTCCTTACTTTATTAATTGGTAATCTGATATAAATTCCCAAAAGATATGTATTCGATCACTCGAGTAATAACAGCACAAACAAATGAATTTCTCTCTTTACAATTCTCTCTCTCTTCTTAATCCCTCTCTCTTCTATTTTCTCTCCTTTTCCCTTCACTTTTTCAGCTCCCGAACTCCTCAGTTGGGACCTCAATCTTGGGTCCTAACAGTTTGTAATGCTTAAAATTCAGTCTTGCAATCAATAAAAATCCTACAATTTTTTACTCTTGAGATGTGTGTATAATTCTACCCTACCAATGCTGCCTAGGGACCTTAGTGATGCCCATTGTGATGGAGAATAAGAAGACAAGAAAATTAAAATTCAAGGACTTAAGCTTAGAACTGTGGTCTAGATTTAATATGAGATTTATTGGACAAATCAAAGAGTCTCTAGGATTTAATTTATGCATCTAGTTAGTTTATTATTTTAAATAAGGGGCAATTTTGTAATTTTTAGCTTTGCTGGAAAATCTCTCTATTTCTTTAGATGTCTTTATATTTATTTTAATGTCTTATTTTAGAGTCTTTGTAAGTTTAAAAAAAGTATTATTTCTTTTAATTTATTTTAGGAGTCTAAATCATCATAGAATGTGGACTAGTTTAGAAGTCCTTTACTTAAAGGTTTAGAAGTTGTTAAATACCTAGTATTGTAATACTTTTAAGGGAGTTTTGTTATTCAATAAAAAACCTAACAATTTTGTTATTTCGAGTTGTATGATGCAATTCAATACTAGGTGTGATGCTATGGGATCTTGGTTGTGATATCCAAGAAAGTTTAGGAGTGAAGTTTAAACTAATTTATCTTAAATTTATTGTTTCGTTACTGTTCACTGACATTGTTCACAGGTATTCCAAACAGTTTATTAATCTTTATTATTGCTTAATTTCACTTCCTAAATCTATTCTTTTACAAATCATATCCTCCCTTCTATAGTTCTTACCCACATCCTAGCATCTATATAAACTCAAATTTACTCCTTTATAACCAACCCTCCAGCCCGTACTGCGTCAATTTGGTATCAGAGTTTCAACATCCTATGAGCTTGTTGATTTAATCTTCAATGATGAAGGATATTCTTTGAAATGAAATTCAGCAATTACAAACTGAAATTAGTACTCGCAAGTTCCGAATAAATGAATTACATTGTTTAAAGCACAAGTACGGTGATCCTGAAAAATCTCCTCCTTTATATCATGAATTTATGGCAATTAATCAAATCATATATCTTAAGAAACCAAAGCTTCAAGATTTGATGATGTGTTCTATGGGTAGTCAAGATTTGCAAATTGCAACTAAACATGATAAGAGACAATTTCAACCAAATAACAGAGTGGGTGACATCGCTTTAAGATGCAAGATAAAAATTTCTAGTTTTGAAGGTATGTCAGATCCTTCTTTATTTTGTGATTGGTTTCATTGTCTTGAATTTTTCTTTGATTGGTACAATATGAGAAAAGATCGTAAAATAAGGTTTGCAAATATGAAACTTACTGGGTTAGCTAAATTATGATGGTTTGCAAATATGAAACTTATTGGATTAGCTAAATTATGGTGGTATGGTGTTGAGCATGAGATGAAAAGATTGAGGCAACCACCTATCAGCATATGGAAAAAAAATGAAGGCTAAGCTACAAGAGAAGTATTTGCCACCCTATAATCTTGAAAAGATGCATCAAAAGTTGAGTATTTTAAAAAAGGTCAGCATGTCAATGGCTAGTTATGAAAAGGCACAGATTGAATGTCGAATGACAAAATAAGTTGCACAAGAATTGGCCCCCTAAACTTTCTGTTTCCAGGGTTTATAATTATAACAGCAAAAAGGTAATGGAACCTCTCCAAATCCAAGTGGAAAAGCAAGAATTGCAAGCTAAGATTGTGTACAGCAAGATGATTGGGCAATACAACATGCCAGGAAGCTTCATCAACCAACTTTAGATGTAGAACAACAAATGCAGCAACAAGAAAAATTTGTGCTACAAGTTGATCAACCAAAAAAGGTGGTGGAAAGCTCCCAAAAATTGAAACATCAAAATCAGCCCAAAAATTTGTATAAGCAAGAATTGGAAGATTATACTAAGAAATTTAACTACCAGAGTCAACAAGTTTGAAGTTACAAGAAGGTTGTATTGACAGGAAGAATTTGGAACTACTTACTCAGAAGGGGATTTGGCATAAAGGCAAGGAACTCTTTGTTAAGAATGTTGTTGAAGAAGGAACAAAAGGGTTCAACTTTATTGTTGTAGATACCAAAGAAGTTGGATTTATATTGCCTCTGACCAATAATCAAGAGATGGATTTTGTAATTCTTATTCAATTTACAAATCCAAAAAAAGTGTTCAAGTTTTCCTATTATTACTAGCAACTAAAGATGCAAAATGACAATTCAACAACTCATCATTTTTGTTGTTAAGACACCTTAAAACTCGAGGTCGAGTTTTTTCCAACAAGGGGAAAATGACAGAGAATAAGAAGACAAGAAAATTCAAATTCAAGGACTTAAACTTAAAACTGCAGTCTAGATTTAATATGGGATTTATTGGACAAATCATAGAGTATCTAGAATTTAATTTATGCATCTAGTTAGTCTATTATTTTAAATAAGGGGCAATTTATAATTTTCAACTTTGCTGGAAAATCTTTCCCTATTTCTTTAGAAGTCTTTATATTTATTTTAATGCCTTATTTTAGAATCTTTGTAAGTTTAGAATAGTATTATTTCTTTTAATTTATTTTAGGAGTCTAAATCATTATAGAATGTGGACTAGTTTAGAAGTCCTTTACTTAAAAGTTTAGGAGTTGTTTTAAGTTTATAAATACCTAGCATTGTAATACTTTTAAAGGAGTTTTGTTATTCAATAAAAAAAACCTAACAATTATGTTATTTCGAGTTATATGATGCGATTCAACCCTAGGAGTGATGCCATGGGATCTTGGGTGTGATGTCCAAGGAAGTTTAGGTGTAAAGCTTAAACTAATTTATACTAAATTTACTGTTTCGTTACTGTTCATCGGTACTGTTCACCGACACTGTTCACAGGTATCTCAAACAGTCCATAAATCTTTATTATTGCTTAATTTCGCTTCCTAAATCCATCCTTTTACAAACCATAGCCTCCCTTCTATAGTTCTTACCCACATCCTAGCATCTATATAAACTCAAATTTACTCCTCTATAACCAACCCTCCAACCCGTCCTGCAACACATTGACTTCTAAGTATAATGATTAGAATCCTCTATCTTTTTCAATGTTTCACATTCAGTCTTGCAATCAATAAAAATCCTACAATTCTTGACTCTTGAGATGTGTGATATAATTCTACCCTACCAATGCTGCCTAAGGGACCCTGGTGTGATGCCCATTGACTTCTAAGTATAATGATTAGAATCCTCTATCTTTTTCAATGCTTCACTGCAATCAGATGTGAAATTCAGCAAATAATTGCATATTTCAGCTGCCCAGAGTTAGCCATAGTTGTGTACTTTCTTTTACCCATTTGCATTTAAGTCGACTCAAAATCTATTCTAGAAACAAAACCTGCAAGCCGTACAACATTATGGTGCTTGTATATAAACAATACAAGTGTATTTTATACCTAAAGTAATCAAGTTTATATGGAAATAAAGGGACTGTAGAGTTTTGGCAATAGATTATGAAGCTAATGATTTGAACAGAGACTTAAATATTAAATAGTTAGACATAAAGGGAAACCAATATTTAAGTTTAAAGTTCCATATATATATATATATATATTTCAACATCAAGATGAACTTCATTGAATAAATATGCAATTGCAACTCCTAACAGTATCAAATACCCATGCTAAGAAGCTGTAGCGTTAACATAAATTCTGAATATAGGAACAAAGGACTCACCAGAATTCTAAACAAGGCAGCTACTCTCAATGCTAATGCACTCGGAGCCCTTTGGAGCGGTGGAACAATTGGCAAAGGAAGACCAGGATTTGCTTTGGGAGATGCTGCTATCAACTCTGAAATATATGATTGTCCTTTCGAATTTGAGAACGCAGAGTCCTAGATAAAGGTCAAATCAAATTCTATGTTGAGCAAATTACATAATAAAACAAAAATTAAATTTTCTTATTGGACAAAAAAGGGAAAAGACAAGCAGTTCTTAGGTGTTAGAAAAAGGTAACCTTATCAGTTGGGGCAAATGCACGTTGAACTACCATTGCATCACTTCGTCGTTCCGTCTCACAAGCACTCATGGAATTGGTTCCAGCTTCAGCCAAGGCAGGAGAATCCTTCCTAAAGTCTCAAGGATTTTAGAAAACTCACACCCATCTTTCATTAAAAAAAAATAAAAAAACCTACTCAAAATAGAACCTTTTGCGACTAACTTGCCAGCCCCCTTCTCCATCCAAGGACAAAACAACATCATGAAATGCCACTAGAGCTGGACGATGCGATATTGTTATGCATGAAGTTCCCATAGCTCGAACTTTAGTGCAAAAACGTTCCTCCATATCAGTAGTCACTGCACTGGTGCACTCATCAAGAATTGCAAATTTAGGCTTGTGGTAGAACAGTCTGGCCATCCCTAACCTTTGTTGCTCTCCTAGAGACAATTCCTCACCCCAATTAACCTCCAGCTCAGGTGGATAACGGTCTAATAGATACTCAAGATCAACCTTTAGAGTGGGAAACCAAATTTCCAACAACAAAATGTCAATGGAATAATGTCACGGGTAAACAAGTAAGAGACCAAGGAACAAACGAATAAGAAGACATGATTACATTTTTCAAGAGCTCCACCATTCCACCAAGCGTGAGTGGTTCATCCTCCTGATCAGCAGTAAGTGGATAAATTAACTGATCACGAAGTGTACCCACAGCTGTATATGGCCTTTGTGGCACATAGAAAATCTCCTTATTAAGATCAGAACCAACACCAGGTTTCACAATATGGCCAGATACCAAGGGCCAAAGTCCACCCAGAACACGGAAAAGAGAGCTCTTCCCACTACCATTTGGACCTTCAAGAAAAATTAAAAATACATGAAAAATACATTTCAACCAAGCAATCGACAAAGCCAGTGTACAAATAAAACGTGTTTTGACGCCAAGACATGCTACAACAACCATTTCCATAAAAGGACAAAAAGAGACTCACAACAGAACATCAAAAATAAAGAATGCACTCTCCTCATTTATACAAACAAGATACCACGGAGGACTGCACATAAACAAGGATAAAATAATTCAAGCTTGCTAACACCCTGTATCTGTTTCTAATACTCGTGACAGGGTAGAAGGGTTAAATAATTAAAGGCTGTAATGAGTTAGCGTCACATCAAAGCTAACTCTAAAGATAGAAAATCTCAAACATGCACCATGGCAGGTGCAATCCTAAGATATCCAGCACTACACCAGACAATAACCCTGTCTTCTACCAAATAGACACATGCAGCCAGTGCTCAACATTGTTTGCAGATGAACAACATAGACGAGCACACCAAGAAACTTCATCTCTCTCCTGGTAAAGGAAATGAAGCCATATAGTCAAGGTCACTATCACAACAAATTCAACATTTAAGTGCCTGTTCTTCCCCATTTCTAGTCCTTAATTAAATCCTCTGAAAATTCTCCTCTACCGTGAAAAAAACATAAAATATCTTGTAGAATATAATTAAAAAAAAAAAGAAAGAAAAGAACAGCAGTAGACCTTTTTTATCCAAAATACAGAAGGTGAAACTTAGTCTAAGTAGGACTTTATGAGGCCCGCTAATACAGTTTTAGAAAGATGACCCAATCAGAGTTGGGGTTTGTAAGAGGAAAGTTAAAATTAGAAAACCTCTTATCCTTCTGCTCCTCCCCCTCCCCCTCATCTTCTTAGTCAAAGTAGGAGTTATGAGGCCCCCCGCTGATACAGTTGTAGAAAAAGAAGACTCTCCCTCCTCTACTCCTCCTCCTCCTCCTCCCCCTACTCCTTCTCCTCTTCCTCCTCCTCCTACTTCTTCTCCTCTTCCTCCTCCATTCCCCTCTTTACTGTTTTGTAGACATATCCCATATTGGCCGTAGCAGAAAAGGTGCAGCATTTCACAATATGCACTCGTTTAATACACATTTTTATATCAGAAAGCTATTTTTCTGTCGTCATCCAACCAATACAAGAAAATATGGCTACATTTTGAAACCCTGACAACCACCATCCATTTACCGAAAAGCCAAGCATGGTAAAACTAAAATATAAAATAGTAGAAGTAGAAAACAGTGTATCTGAATTTGACATGATTGGATATTAAACCAAGCCAGTCAAATATAAATGTTTGTCCCAATCAAGTAGTTCATATCAAGAAGGATTGCAGATACAAAGGTTCTGTAAACCTCCATTTTATAGATGTTACACCAGATTTACAAAATATGAGACACAGTTGCCCAGGTGCAATACGAGAACATGTTAAAAACTGATAATCAACTAGAGAGAATATTGAAAGGACAAAAAAATGAAAAAACAAAAATGATAGAAAAGAATTAAGCAAAGGAGATAAATTGAACTTTTAAGTTCAAAAAGCTACCTGTAATCAACAGATTAGATCCTGGTTCAACCTTAAGAGTCAGATCTTCCACCAAGACATTACCAGTTGGGGTAACGACCTATGAGGCAATACCAGTATAAGAACATGGAATGTATACAATACAACACAATAAATATAATCCACAGGTTTCAAGTACCTTGACACCAGAAAACTCAACGTAGTCTGCTTCACTAAAATAATTACCGCTTCCACTTCTTTGCAAAGAAGATTTATCATCACCACTTAGCGCTCTTGATATGGCTATTAACTCATGAATGCGGTCAGCATAACCACTGGAAACAAGCAAACATTAGATTAGAACACAACAAATATCATGTACAAGCCATACTCAAGGACAAATCAATCAAGTTTCTAATTGTTCTTTTGTGCTCCTCCTCTCTTTATTCTCTGCATAAATTTTTTCCCACTTCATTCCATACATTTTTGCATGGTACAAAAGGGGATCTTGGTGGGAAGAGTTGCCAAAAATATTTTACAGTATAAAGGACAGAGAGAGAAAGAGAGAGAGAGAAGAAGAAGAAGATGGGGGAGGGCAAAAGGGATCTCCAGCTAATATTGAGAGGGGAAAATATGCAAGGCCTCATTACAGGCCTACAGTTGCACGAATATGGATTCTGACTTACCTGAGACGATTAAGTCGTCTTGAACTTGTAGAAAGAGTTCCCAAGGACTGAAAAAGTGATATTATGACACTGGTGTGATATCTTAAGTTGCTTAGCATCATTGCCCTTCCCAAAGTTGAAGAGTCAGGTCTAAGATGGCCAGCAAAGAAGGGCTCAATAATCAGTATAACAGCAACTGTAGCACCAAGATATTTCACCAAAAAGTCTTGAATCATGCCAAACCACCAGTGCTCATGAAGAACAACTCTCATGTGTTCAATAAGATCCTTAAACTTCTGCTGAATGTGTGATTCTTCTCTACGTTCTCCACCATAAAAGGCTATACTTTCTGCATAAGTCCTTAAACGTGAATGAAGCCTGCGATATTCACCTTCCAATTGCTGTTCTTTGGACATTAATTTCCCAAAAGCAGGAGAAAAGTTTCTAATCATGGTTCCTGCTCCTAACACATAGCCCTGAGAAAATTAACATGTCAAGTGGAAAACTGTAGGACTTCACTAATCATCACATTAAGTCAAAAGGCTATCAGCTGCCATTCAAAAGAATTATTTAACATCAAGGACTCTGATAAATATGATAAATGTGACAAATAATTACCACTATCCATAAAAGATATTTCGGGCTAGCATAAGAACACAGACGCCAAGTATATAGAAGACCATCAGTAACTGCTGTCAAATCATCCTGTACCAGTTCGCTCAACTCTGAACAGAACCTAGGTACATCACTTGCAATTCTTTGTTCAGGATTGGTAATCCGACCATCAACATGAGATATTTTATAGTATGCCATGTTCTGAAACCAGATAAAAAATTAATAAATAACTGAGAAAAAAAAAAAGCAAGCACTGGACAAAGGCATCAAAATGCATCACTAGGCAATATTTCAACAAGTAATACCATTTCCTGTTTTAAAAAAAAAATACAATCTGCAGCAGATTCTAAACCAAAGAATGGGGATAGAGTTCATAGATTCTGTACTAAATTGAAAGTTGACAGATCCTAAATCACAACTTCTGTCAATGTTCATCAGAAGAGTATTTTGGAAAATCAGCATATGGATATTTAAATATATGGGCTGGATATCTTAAACTCAAGAAAGGAAGTGGATTTCATAGCTTCAGTACTGAATTGCAAGTTCATAGATACTAAAATCAAGACTTCCATTGCCGTCCATGAGAATAGAATTTAGAAGATCAGCATCTAGACATTTAATATCTCCACCCAAAATGCATGAATGTGTGCATATACATGCACTCATGCACCCTCTTTAAATGCCATGCGGCAATGCATAACTGCAAATCTGAAATATTATCACTTGAAACTAAATCAAAGAGTTAACACATGCAATACTGCCAATATCAAACCGAATCTAAGAGTTTCTTATCAACAAAAATAAAAAGAGTTGACACAATCAATACAGCCTATAACAAATAGAGGGCAGACTAGAATTACAGAATATTTCTACCCAAGGTAACTCCAGAAACAGATTCACAGCCTAAAATTACCATAACCATCATTATTATTTTTGAAGTCACCTGTAAGTTGAATCATGACAAAATCATGGTCAAGTTAGATAATGCATTTTCACACCCGCCACTCACCGTACATTATTTCCCTCATCATTGGCGGAGCCACATTATGGGCAGACTGGATTTTGCATACCATTAGTACTACTAAAGGGAATTAGTAGTACTAAAAGAAATTACAAAGCAGCCCCTGCTAGATTTTGTATAAAGCTGTATAAATATATATTAGGGGCTACATAAATATTCGTATATCCGTATAATATATTTAAGGGTCTACATAAATATATATAGCAATCAATGATTCCAAATTAAGTTTTAGTACTACTAAAGAAAATTACAAAATTGCATAAAAATATATATAGCAATCAATGACTCCAAATTAAGCATTAGAAAGTGGGTTAGGAAGAAAAAAGTTATGTATATTATCTGGTTTATTTGTTACTAAATTCGCTTTAATTGTGTCTGTTGCAACAGCAACTATGGAAATAATCTTTTCAACAATGAATATCGTCAAAATTACATTACGTAATCAAGTGAAAGATATTTAGTTGAATGATTGTTTGATGTCGTATATTGAAAATGATGTATTCAGAACCATTGAGGACGAAACTATCATACAACAGTTTCAAGCAATGAAACCTCGAAAAATATTATTGTAAACAACATTATAATTTTTAATATTTTGAAAGTTTGTAATTCCAAGATTTATAGTAATTTTATTTACTTCGAAATTTTTTAAGAATATTTTGCCCCCGTTGGGATCAAATCCTAGCTCTGCCACTGTCCCCATTAAAAAAAAATGGGAAAACCATCTCCTTGATCAAAAGCAACGCATTGGCACATGAAAATCATATGGTAATCCATGAAATAAATAATAGCAAAAAGAGAGGGAGAAGGAAAAAAATTCACACTACAAACTACCAAAACTAGCACACAGAAATAGTTATTGCCCAATAGATATTAAGAAGTTACAATGATTACCACCAAATGATGTGCATAGATAAATTTTTCAATGTTTATAGCAAAAAAAATGAACAGGGAGAAAGATTTTGCATGAGAAAAACAAAATGAATTAAACAAGAGCACAGAAATAGACAAAAATGAATTAAACAAGTGCACAGAAACCATTATCCAGTAAGCATAAAAACTTATAATCATTACCTCAAAATAGTGTGCATGGATACGCTTTGTCAATATTTTTCTGAAACACAGACTTAAGGTCCCAGTAACATACTTCGAAGTAGAATGAATAGTTGATAGGAGAAAGCATAATAAGATATTTTCAGATATCAACCGGAGAAATAATGGGACACGTCGGAGAAAAGCAGCACGGAATAGAAATCCTTGTACTTTAGCTAACCTATTGCTCAAAGCAGTTCTCAAAACCTGCAAAAAAGTGCAAAAACACATTTCTATTCATGTAACCATCCTTTACATGAATTGAACAGAATGCAATCAAAATGGTGATATAACCCAAGCTAAATAACAATGAGTGCATGCAAGTGTACTGGGACATGCATAAAGTGAATAAATCAATAAATAAATTTGAAGGACAAAGGATTACTTCGGTGCTGTAACACTCATAAGTCAACAGAGTTATGACAAGCAACATGTTTTATTTCTTCTATTTTTTCCCATTTTTCCCTAATTTTTTCAGCCAACATAATGCAAAATTCACCAAAAAATAATAGCATAATGCAAATCAAGGATAAAAAAATAATAGTGGATAAAAAAAATGCATTGAATTACACAATGTAGATTAACTGAATAAGAAAAGGTAAAGGTAGTGTATAGATGACTATTCTATCTAATTCAGAAAACAATCATGGTTTTCTTCCTCTTTTATCATTCACAGCAACAATTTTAACAATAAAAAACTCTTCCTTTCGTTTCCCAATTGGGTGTAGGTAATGGTTAGATGTATGCATGTGGGATAGAATTTAAAAAAAAAAAAAAAATTAGAATAAAAAAGCTATGAAATCAAGCTGCTGGTACCCTACACTTTTTCTCTTGAAAAGAGAACTCTCGGGGAAAATTAAGACAAAGAGGGGAAATCTAAGATAATCCTAAAGTAGTGACCTAACCTTTGTATTAGTTACAATTAGTGACACTCTGCAGCCACAATTGTGAAATCCACTGGCAACCAAATTCACCATTGCCCAGAATCAACATCCTGGTACAGCATGTTGTCTTGTATTTTTTTTTTTTTTTGATAAATCCTAGTTCTTGAGTAAGAGCGTCCACAATAATCTGTTATTTATTTACTAACTTATGCATTAGAAAACAGTTCAGTGAAATCAATCAAATAATGATTACCATCTCCAGAAAGCACAAAACTCTTCTGATTATTCTACAACTTAAAAGAAATCTCTGCAAATAAGAAAAACCCCTTGTATGTCTTAACACTAAAATGAATCAAAGGTTGAATTATTCTAAATTATGTTTGCTCAACCAACCTTTTGAGTCTTTAGTATGTTGCAATTCCTAGTGCTAAGGCTGCATCAGACTGTCATAACTTAAAAAGGCTGCAGACCAAGGATCACTCTTTAGAGGAGGGCCTAGGTCCATCAAATGGACAGATAATGTATAGAATGATCTGATGCAGGAATAAGATTTGTGAAGACTAACAGTAATGTTTAGGGTCTTATATGGGTTCTTCTGCCTCTTCAACCTAAAGGACCAAAAAAAAAATTAATGCTCTTAAACACCTCTTTTATCTATGGAAAGCCATGGAAAATTGCTACTAGGAACCCAAATCCTCATGAATAAGAAGTACTATACTATATTTCATATCTCATTTCATCACCATCATCCATGTTCAGTTTTGCTATTAAGTTATTTCTTGTTCCTTAACCTAGCATCAATGAGTAATATTCTAAATGCTACAATACCTAAAAAGGGTGCTACAAATGAATTAAACTTGTCAATGGAAGTCTTCTTTCTCGACAGTGAAGTAAGACAAGGATCCAAAAATTTCACATTGGATAGACGAATATAATTGAGAGCACTAAAACAATACACATGATAAGCATCCAATCATAGCTGGTGCATCTCATCAGCAACTTCTGTATACAGTGATACTACAATTTTTTTTTCCTTAACCTGGCATCACAGAGCAATGTGGAAGTTGGACATGAGATAAACCAGTTATGATTTAATATATTTCTTAACAGTGATTCAATATTCCCAATCATATTCTCCTATACAAGCTAGTTACTTTGAAACTTGTTAGATGTTTGTTGTCAAAATCAACTGCAGCCAGAGAGTCACAAAGCGGAAATTGTAATATACACTCAAATTTACAAAAGTAAATGGATTCCTCTATGCCGTAGAGCTTACATCTGTAAAGCTATACAGCTTTCTAGAGAATTATCAAAAGGAACTTTAAACTTTGGCCCTAAAAGGAGAAAGAAATTTTCAAACAAGAAAATGATGATTTTATTTCAAATATACCCTGTGATATTGCACATGCTGAACAACTAAGAAATGCACTCAATATGAGAAAAGCTTAGAGGAATAGATTACAAAAACAAAATATTTGAGTATATGTAGAATAACACTTACTGCTATGGCTACCATAGCGAAAAGGTCCCTTGCACCCTTTTTGCCCATATCAGAATAAAGAATTGCAGCTAGAACATGAAGTGATTTCAAACTGTCTTTCTTCTGAGTAGTTTTCTTCACATTATCTTTATTTGTAACCAGCTTGTCTGATTTTTCATTATCATCTTTAAGCCCATTGTAATGACCAAAGGAATCAGATTTTCTACTGCTATGCCGTGACTGCACATATGCAGCCGTCCCACCAACAACTAAGATACCAGTGGCAATCAAAAGAGATTTCCTGTTTGGATAACAAAAATACCACAGTTCATCACTGAAATAGACAAGGCAAAGATTGTGTTCTGGTAAGTTGCACGTATTACACTATAGTAAATAAACAACCTTCCACATGAGGATATCTAATAAAGGAGATAACTATTAAAAACTATTAAGGGATTGGAAAAAAGAAGAGTATCTGCTACCAGCATATCCAAATTGGAAGGACAAAAAGCAACAATTATACAATTCCTTAAAATAGTTTGCCAATACAATGGATGATGGATGGATAATAATCAAAATGGCAGAATATAGATATTACTTTTAAGTGAAGAAAGGTAACATCAAAAAAACCCGAATTTGCAAATGAATAAAAAGAGTTTATTTTCTACTTTTAGTTTTTTAATTTCTTTCCAGTTTTCATTTCCCATGGGAAAATTGAAAAATGCATTCACTTTCATCTCTATTTTCTACTATCTTTTATTACTATTGAAGTCCATGAGCCCATACATACAAGGACTTATAAGTGGGCAAGTGTTAGTACACATTTTGCAGAACCATTAGTCTAAGCATGGGGTTTAAACATGGATCTCAGGTCTACCCTAATAGAGTATAAAGTTCTGATATCATATTAAAGTCCATGAGCCTTTAGGTAAGTGAGTTTATAAGTTGGCAAGTATTGGAACCCATCTTGCACAAAACCAATTGGATTGTGCTAGATCCAATACTCATTCACATACAAGTCCTTTATATATTTTTTATTTATGCAATGTGATATTCATTTTCTAACACTTACTAACATATTGTACTTATATTGGATAATGTAACAAGTTGATTTTACCTTTAAACATATAATCATGGTCATATTGAGATGCTTAGTGACAATGGGGTGGTCCAAGTGGGCAATGAAGTTAAAGGTGGTTTATTGGGACAGTAATGACATCCATATTAATGATAGCACTGATAACAGCAACGTAATTGCAAGTCCAGTGGTAGCGTCAGAGGTGACAATACCAATGCTAGCATGAACATAGCAATGAGGATGACAATATAGGTGATGTCAACACTAGTGGCAACAATTAGAAACAATGGTGGTGATTGAATCACCACTAATGACAACAAATGTATAAGGAATTGATGGAAACTCATCCAACTAGCCCAAAAAAAATCAAGCCCGTCAAACTCTCCCTTTATAATCCCATCACAAAACATTATGTTAAATTTTTAATAATGGGCCAAGGGGTAAATGGGAGGAGGTCAAACCCACAAGGAATAGCATTGACTTTAGGATGGGCTTAGGGTCTAATTACAACTAAAAGCTAGAACTAGCTATTAGTTAATTATACCTTAAGTCCATATATACTCTTTATAATTTCATTACTTTTCCAATGTGTGATATTTATATTTCAACACTCCCCCCTCAAGTGAAAACTGGACTGGTGCAGTTGCCACTTAACAACTACTGGAACTATATTTGGGATTTAATGGGTCCTGGCCCAATTGATATTATTTACTGGTATTTGGGATTTAATGGGTCCTAACCCAACTAGTAGTATTTACTGGTAATTTGAATTTAATTTTACTACCAAAATAGAAACTCGATCTGATACCATGTTAAATTTTCAATAATGGGCCCAAAGCGTAAATGAGAGGAGGTCAAACCCACAAGGAATAGCATTGATTTTAAGATGGGCTTAAAGTCTAATCATAGCTAAAAGCTAAAACTAGCTATTAGTTAATTATACTTTAAACTCATATATACTTTTTATAATTTCATTACTTTTCCAATGTGTAATATTTATATCTCAACACATTAGCACGCTTTATCCAAGACCTTGAGAATTCACAATCTTTAAAGTTTGTTTGGTCTAAATGATTCCACAAAATTTTATATACTGTTCACAATTGGATTTCTACAGGGCTTAAGGTCTAATCATAGCTAAAAGCTAAAACTATCTATTAGTTAATTATACTTTTAAACCCATATATATTTTTTATAATTTCATTACTTTTTCAATGTGGAATATTTATATCTCAACACATTAGCACACTTTACCCAAGACCTTGAGAATTCAGAATCTTTAAAGTTTGTTTGGTCTGAATGATTCCACAAAATTTTATAGACTGTTCACAATTGGATTTCTACACGTTTGGTATGCACAAAAATTCAATTGGAATTCTACATCTTTAATTCCATAGAATTGGATATACTTGAGCGAAATACTACCAAAAATGGTAGAATTTGCAAATAAATTTTAAAGGAGGCTAAAATATTAGAAAAAGAAAAAGAAAATGCAGACTCCCCCTACCATAAAAATTACCCCAAACATGCAGTTAAACACTAACCACAACTTTACATGACCATTTTTCAATTAAAGTCATTACAAGGCGATGACTACATGCAAACATCTAACAATTTCGATGAAATAAATTTAAATGCTGATCTACAACCCAACCTTCTAAACATATAAGTCTATCCATATACATGGCAAGAACTATTTGTTATGCATAACATGTCCTTAAAAGATCTTTTCATACTAATAGCTTACTGAATTACCTTAATATCTATAGACCACGACTATCCTCCAAGAATCTCCTAAAATGCCCCTTCCCTTTCCTTACTTATCAGTCATCACCTGCTTGCTTAAAAGCCTTGAACTAACTCAGTTCATCAAGCCTTAAACTAACTCATTAGTTCATCTCAATTTTACTAGCCAATAGCAAGGAAAATGAAGCAAGAGTGAATACAGAAAGAGAACTGAATGTGAAAGGCAGAAGCATTCATCTCATAGTGCACATGAATTGTTGACAAATAATAGCCAATAAAGTGGCTATGCTAACATTGACTATTGAACAGCCAAACTATACTATGAGACCTAACATTGTGATAGAACATTAATTAAAAGCATTAAATTGTCGAGATGGAACATTTTTCCCTTCTTCCCTTTTCTTTCTTTTTGACCTCCTCTTCTTTCTAGATACAGCACATTTGCAAGTATCAAATTCATACTCAATATAACAGAATAAACACAATAATGAAAGAATTGCTGATATTGGATATTAAGCTGAACTTATAATAAAAGCAAAAAGGAAGGTGCCAAAATTCTTTGGAATTGTCTCTCATTTGCAGTCTTATGGAGTCTTTGGATAGAAATGCACAATTCAAAAATCAGAGTATGCCCTTTAGTTTGTTGTAGAACAAGATAGTGTTTTGGGCTTCTATGTGGGGTTAGGCAAGCGGTTTTTTTTTTTTTTTTTTTGGTTTCCTTAAGGGGAGGGGTCTCTTAGAGTGTTATCCAACTTGATTGGAGGGCAATACTTTTTTCGCATGTTTTTTATATTCTGATTTGCAGTTGTCTGTTAAGATATATAGAAGGATTTCTTGTCCACCATGGTGTAATATCTTCTGCTTCTTTCTTTCTCGATAAATTTTCTTTTCTTATTTAATAATAAAAAAAATGCGAACATGGAAGAAAAGTCAATACCTTCTGGAAGCCAAGAGACTTTGACCATGCTCAGTCAGTTGCAACAGTTGAAGAGAAGGCATGGCTAAATATAAACCTTCCCCTACCAAATGATATCAGCAGCTGGAATAACTTCTTCTAGATTTAAATGGGAAAAAATCTGGAACATATTAAATCATATAACTCAATTAACAAGCATATAAAATCAAATAATCAAAGCAAAAGGTCCACAACAAAAAGGAAAATATTGACCATTCATCATTGGATCTACACACACAGAGGTTAAAGTACACATGAATGTGGAGATCACCCCATACCAAAAGCATAAATACAAAGTGACAGCAGATAAACAGCAATAGAAAGCATAATGTTCAATAAATCATATTGAATTTTATCAATTATTAGAAACTCCAACTCATAATACAAAAGTTGCATGCTAAGATAGAAAACTTATCATCATGATATAGAGCTAAAACACATACCATAGAATCCATCATTCGGATTGTCTAATTGATGCCAGACAGCAAGAGACCGTGATCCAAAAAAAATTACACAATGAAACTACTGGTGAACATAAATCATGAAGAAAATAATCATATTTAACATAGTTCTGTATTATTTCTTAGTTTGCCATTGCAACTATATTACTCTGCCACCAGAATACACAACCACAACAAAAAAAAAAAAAAAGACTTCTGTCAACACCCAACCAATTGGAATTGGATAAGCAGGTGAACAAGCCAATCAAATATGCATTTGCCAATTACATCACTGACAAAATAAGAATCGTTAAAGATAAAATAAGTATTAATGCATGCAAAGAAGAACTCTTTACACAAAATAGAACAAAGTGATCTATGCAAGATTCTGTAACAAATTCTAAGAAATTACTGAAGAGTAAGCACCTGATGCTACCATGCTACCATGCTCCATATGAAGTAGTCTGCACACCATATTTTCTGAAAACTAAAGATTCTGAGAAAGAAACTTCAAGCCAGCAAATATGCATTGCACATGTTAGGTTGTTTGAGCCAAAACTCATCAACCCAATAAAAACAAAAATCAAATGAGCTTTTTTATTTTCACATACCTTTTCATTAATTTCTCACTAACTGAATCTCCATGTAACACAATTGAAGAAGAAGCTTAATAACAGCAAACAAACAATAGAACGTATTCAATTTTTAAAATTCAATTCAATTCATGATAAGCAATTTGTAGTAAACTATATAGCATACCTTAGCAGACGAAAACCAAAACGACATTGCTCATTCTTCTATCTTTATCTCTTTATCTCGTTTCCTGTAAAATAACAATCATCATTATTGGTTTGAAATCTGCTAAGAACTTCAATCAAATTAAAATTAGAGGATCGAATCGAAACCCTAGAATTTGATTGTTAGATTTTACCAAACTCTCATAATTTTTTTTTTTAATAGCTAAGACTGAAAAAAGGCCCAGGATGATAAAACAGGTGACGATTAATCTCCGCAATATATTGTAATGTTTATTTTTTTTTATTGTGATTTTATAAATTTAAATATTAAATACTGTTACTTATTTATTACATTTTTTATTTCAGATTCTGCTTTTTATTTTTGTTTTTTAGTTATTCGATATATGTTAGTCGAATAGCTGATTATAAAAACATCAATTACTTATTTAAATAAAATAATTAAATTGTTAATAATATATATATATAGATATAGATAAGTAGTATAAATAGCAATATTTATCTTTAATATTTATTTAATATATTAACAGTTAATAATTATTAATAATTAATTATTAAATAATGATATATATTATTAGTTAACAGCTAGTAATAACGATTAACAATTATTATAAGCAAGTAAGAAAATATTTGATAAAACGATTACGAATATGTAATTTGTATAAAAATATGATTTTTAAATTACGAATCATTGTAATAATTCATAATTATTTATAAAATTTATTGATTAAAGAAAAATTTTATCACAATCAGGATTTTTTTATTGACTAACTAATACATGTAAATTTTTCAATTAAATATACGTATATTAATAATCAACATTCAATAATATTTAATCAGCCAATTAAATACTCCCTTAACAGAGCCTAAGGTCTATTTGAAAAAAAAAAATTAATTTTAATTGAATTGAAATTATAATTTCAATATTCAGAGCATATAATGAACTATATTTAGAAATTAAAATATCTAAATAATAATTTTGTACTGATTATTTTTAGTATTTTTTATTTTTCATATTTTAATATTATTTTTATCAATCAAATGACTCAATGAATAATTTTTTCAGTTAAATAAATCATGTTTAACCTGAATATCAATATTGTAATTGTTTTTTTTTTTTAAGTTTTTTATTCAAAAAATATTCTTTAAATATGTTAGAATGTATTTTTTATGGATTTATTATTATCCATTTTATTTTGAGGTTTTTTTTTTAATTTTTTTTTCTTTTCATGAAATTTACTTTTTTCATATATTTATTCTTCTTTTGAGTTTATTATTATTTTTATTTATTATTGAAATTCAATCAATTAAACTTATTTAAAAATATAAAAATCGATTCATGATTTAATCACCACAAAAGAAAGCGTACATTCCACCTACTTGCCAATTCAAATGAAAATATTAGATAAATTTAAATCATTTTATTTTGATAGTTATTGTTAGGGGTGTATATAGTTCGGGTATAGTTGATAATTTGAAAATTTCTGAACCGAATGGAAAAAAAAAATTTATATCGAATTGTTTCAAAAATTCAGTACAGTACGATTTAGAGATTAGGATATTCGGATATTCGATTTCAATTCAAATATATTTTTATTTGGTTCGGATATTTAGGAATTTGGATATAATTTAATAATATATAAAAAAATTACAAATTTATAATTATATAAATATAATATGTATAAATAATAATATATATGCCATATATTATAAATTTATAATTATATAAATACAAAAATATGTATATATTATAAATTTATAATTATATAGATACAAAAAATGTATATATTATAAATTTATAATTATATAAATACATATAAATTAGTTAATCAATTCGGATATTCAAAAAATTAATATCAATTCGAATATAGTTCGATTCGGTCTGATTCTTATTATAGAGATAAAAATATTTACGGTCCCGTCTCATTTTATTAATTCAATTTCAATTTGATTCAATTATTTTTTGAATGTCCAAGATTTTTTTCATTATTTTTTTTAATCGGGAATTCCACGTGCTCACTCCTGCTACTTTTTGTTGTATGCTTATATTTTTTTTTACTTTGCTATTTTAACATATTCATTGTATTTCCTCAAAAAAATATTTTTTTTTCTTAAATGATATTTGGTAAAACATAAAATAAATAATATAATTTTTAAATTATAAAAATATTTAAAAATTTAATCATTAATATTAAAAATTTAATCTCAAGTGTTAAATAAAATAGTGTTATCACTCCTTATTTTTTAAGACAAAATTTCTTTCTATTTTTTTAATTTTGTAAAAATATAAATTAATTAATTAAGTGAATTGATGTAATGATATAATTTATTTTAATATTTAGATAAAATATTCAAATACTTAATTGATAAAATTAAATAAAATTAAGACTACAAAATAGAAGAATTGACAAAATTCAAATATTAACTTTATTGTTTTTGGTAAATAAATATTCTACATGGTTATCAGTTATCCCTTTTTCATAATATTGGCTTTCTTATCTTTAAATGAATTAATGTGGGGGAAGCAGGAACTGCGTTAGGTGTGCAATTACATCGCAATTAATTTATTGCATCAAAATCCTCCTCTGCTTTAATGTCTTTTCTTTATTAAGGACTCCACCAGTAGTTAAAATCAACATTTTCTATGCAATTAAAATATTTAATTAAGGAGCAGCTTATTCCATTAACATCTCCATAAAAATAAATAAATATTTAGAGAATTTTAATTTTTATGAGTTGTTCCTCTAGTTAAGTTGAATAAATTTAAATACTTTGTGATCATATAAAAAAAATTAATAAAATAATATTGATATTGAAATAATTTTATCTTCTTTTAAATCTTTCTTAATTTGAACGATAAATTAGTTAGATACAAAAAATTTAAATATTACGTAATCACAAAAAAAAAATTAATAAAGCAATTTAACATGAAATTATATTTTATTATAATAAAAAAATTAGTAATATTTATTAAGATAATAATTTAATTGTTAAATGAAAGCCTCCAAATATAATATATAGTAAAGCCTATGTAAATTAATACTCGATAAATTAATAAACTCTATTATATAATATTTTTATGGTCCCAATTTGATCTAATAGGTCTAATTAATAATTTCGATAAATTAATAAAATAATATTTTTTATGAAAATTATTATATAGTTATATAGTCTCATTTATATTATAAATTAATAACTTGACAATATTATATCAATAGTATATTATAATATGTATTTTATTAAAATATGACTCTAACGCTATGTTTGATTTAATTTTATTAAGAAATTTATTTCATTTGCAAATGAAATAAATATTATATTTGATACAATTCTAAAAATTTTTCCAAAAAGACATCTATAAGTATATTATTTATTCACTTATTTTCTTTTCGAAAATTTTATATTACATTAATGAACATATAATAATTTAAAACTCAATTTAATATTTAATATTTTCTTTTTAGAAAAAACCTAAATTTAAAAAAAAAAAAATTGAATTCGGGATTAATGAAAGAAAGTAAAATATTAAAGTTAATAAGAGCATTTTAGTCTTCTAAAATTTATTAGTTTAAAATTATAAAATTAATTTGAAAATATCAAATATTTTGATAGGATTTAATTTAATTATTTTTAATTCTATAGATTTAAATATTTAGAATTCTAAATTAACTTGGATTTAAAACAAACACAAATTTATATATTTATAAATTAATTTTATAAAATTTTATGAGATTCATTTATATCAAATAAGGTGTAAAAATCATTTAAAATCTAATTAATTATACTCATTTATTTATATATATTTATTTCATTTAATTCATATTCTATTTATCACTTTTTTTAATTTATTTAATTCATATTTAATTCATTACATATTTATTTCATTTCATTTTAATTAATTCATATTCAATTGATGATATATTTTTTATATTTATTTTAATTAATTTGTATTCAATTGATTACATATTTTATTTAATTCATATTGAATTAATTATAATATTAATAAAATACAATGAGTTTTTAGTTGACTAAATATTGATTTATTGAATTACAAATACTTTTTTAAATTAATAATTATAATTAATTTATTGTTATGAAAAACAAAAAAAAAAAAAAAACAAGAAAAAGAACAAGAATAAGAATGTAGAAGAGGAAGTTTTATATTGTCTTCTTGGTGTGTATTACAAAGTAATATGAACTCCTATTTATAAAGTTCATCTTCATCATATGTTACAATATACAAAAATCAATCATAAATTACAATATAAATGGTGTAATAAAATTAAACTTAATTACAAAAACTTATGAGTATTGGGATAGATGAATAGACATTTATATTTATCTTATGAGTAGTGAGATAGATGAATGGACATCCACATTTATCTATATATTTATAACACTTCCCCTTGCATGTCCATCTTTACAAAGAATATGCCTCATTAAAATCTTATTAATAAAAACCCAGTGGGAAAAAAAAAACTAGTGAAGGAAAAGAGTACAATATTCCCGCATTGCAAATGATATACTGCCTTATTAAAAACCTTATCAGGAAAACCCAATGGGACAAAACCTTTGGTTAAGGAAAAAAGAGTACAGTATTAAACTCCCCCTATTTGCAATATCACTGAAAATCTTTAAGGCGTCACATTTCAATACTGTTAACTAATTTCTTAAATGTTGCAGTAGGTAATACCTTAGTGAACAAATCTGTTAGATTGTCACTCGAATGAATTTATTGAACACCAATTTTACCATTCTTTTGTAATATATTAGTGCGCCTATTGTATAAGATATGGTACTTCAAGACCAAAAATATTTTCATTATCTTTTCTAACTGAAAAGAGTTCTTATTCACATTAAGTGACCGAATAACCATTAAACTATTTAATGAATGTGTTTTATATATAAAATTATAAATGAATTTTTTGTATATAAGTTAACTGATAAATAAAAATTTCTTTTGCCAAATATTTAATTTGTAATCGAGACATAACTTTATTTTTAAAAATAATACATCTCAAATTTTTTTTTCAAATAATATGTTACTTCTGGAAGTTTTTCAGGAATTCCAATAATATTCAAATCATCAATATATACAATAATTATGGCAAATTCATATACAAATTTATCTATAGTATTGCTTTTATATTCTACTTTGAATAAGTATTCACTAAAACGATTTTACCATATAAGCCCAAATTATTTTAATTGATACAAAAATCTTTGTAATTTAATTGAATAAATTTCTCAATAACTTAAATTATATTTTTCTAGCATTTTAAATCCTTCAGAGATTTTCATATCATTATCAATTGAGTTATATAAGTAAGTTGTGACTACATCCATTAGATGCATATCAACTCTTTCATACATTGCTATATTAATAAAATATTAAAATATTATTGCATCCACCACAAAATAGTATATTTTTTCATAATTGATTTTAGGTTTTTGTGAAAACCTTTATGCAACAAGTCTTACTTTGTATTTTACCACTTCATTTTTCTCATTTCTTTTTCGTACAAATACCCATTTATATCCTACTGGTTTCACACCTTCAGGTGTTTGGACTACTGGTCCAAAAACCTTACGTCTTTCAAGAGAATTCAATTCTGCTTGTATTGCATCTTTCCATTTTGGCCAATCAATTATATTTCGACATTCTTGAACAGATTGTGATTCAAGATCATCATTTTCATTAATAATATTTAATACTACATTATATGCAAAATAATAGTTCACAACCATTTCATGTTGATTCCATCTTTTTTCAGAACCAACATAATTTATCAATATCTCTTTATTTTTATTAACTTCAGGCACTTCTTCATGAAGTGTATCCATGTTAGTATCTATATTTTTAATAAAATTATCTTTATTATTTCTTTCTTTTATCCTTATAACTAATAGCCTTTCAAGCTTCAAACGTGCTTGAGATTCATTAATATTAATATATTGTCATTCTGGGACAACAATACAAATTAAAATATTAACAGCTGTTATATGAGATTTCGTTACACATTTTAAATTAGCAAGTGCACCTGGCAATTGATTTGCTAATTTTTGCAGATAAATTAATGTATGAACTTTTTGTTCATATTGTTCTGTATTTTTCAACTTTTATTATCTCCCCCTAATGTTGGGAATATCATTTCATCAAATAATAATTTGCAAATCGAGCAGTAAATATATTACTATTAATGACTCAAAATATTTAATTATTGAGGGAGATTTATATCCAACTTATATTTCTAACATCTTTTGATGACTCATCTTAGTGCATTGTGATGGAGTATTTAAAATATATTTCGCACATTAAAAAATTTTTAGATGAGAAATATCTGGTTTTTGACCAAAAACCAATTAATTGATTTGAAGAATCTTCTACTTCTTCAATGGATTCCCATATGAATTTTCAATTTTTTTATTATTTTTAAATCAGGATGACCTAACTTATCATTCCAAATGATAAAAATATTTGGATATGTAAACTTCTAGTTTACTATAAGATTCTTTTCAATTCCACTAATTTTTGTATAATACAAATCAGAGAAAATAACATAAAATTTTTTACTATATTTTTCTACCGGAAATAATACTTGTAATATAGAGGCATTATTGATTCCTCTTATTTATTGTCTCAATATAATATTCATTATGTGAATATCTTTTAAAATTTAACAAATTTCTATGAGACTTTGGGGAAAATAATGCATTATATATAATAAGTGTTGTTCCTCTTAGTAATAATATATTGGCTCTTCCGGAGCTTTTAATTATTTTTTATTTTACCATAAATAATTGTCTCACCCATTTTCAAATAAAAAAAATATTTGACATTTTTAAAATTGTACGAGTTATCGCACCATAAATCAATTCTCCTTTTTAATATTTTCAAAAATATATTTGTCACATCAATGTGAACAATATATATATGATCATAGTTAAGATCATCATTATTAGAAAAAAAATTTATCTTCATATTTTTCCTCTCTTCTTGCAATGTTCGATAAATATCAATAAGATTTTATAATACGATAAGTATTTGACCAATTTTTTTCATACCATATTGATAATATTTACTTTAAAAAATTTTGTCCACCTTTTCTATTCTTATTTCTGTATAATTTTATCCCACTTCTGGTGGTGATAAATATTTTTATAATATTTCTTTATTCTTATGAAAAGAATAATTATTATATATTTACTTTTAAATTTCATAGTATTATTATTATATATTACCACATTCACTTCAGGAAATGAGATAAAATCACTAGAATATATTTCATGAATTTTTCAATAACAACTTGTTATTTTATTTAGTTAAATATCACTCATTCACTTCAGGGAATGAGATTGAACCATGATGCATGAAATTAATTCATAATATTTTTACAATATTTTTATCGATATTGCTACTGCAGGAGCATATTCGATATATGAAAAATATTAACATATCATTTTAAGTGCTTAGTATTTTATATATTATTTCACAATACATATACTTCTTGATTATTTTTAATAAATCATATAGATTTGATTAAAATATAGAAAAATATTAATTTTAATAGCAAATATGAATATGAAATTAAATAATGTAAATAAAAGTAAATCATACATAATTCATTAAGATGATGGCATAAATAAATAAGAAATATTAAATTAAAATATTAAGAGTAGAAAAACTTACATGGTAGAGGATCGTGCTGATAACGTGTTATAAAAAATAAAGAAAACAATGATAAGAAGAAGAACAATAAGAAGAACAAGAATAAGAATGTAGAAGATAGAGTATTCTATTATCTCCATGGTGTGTATTACAAAGTAATATGAACTCCTATTTATAGAGTTTATCTTAATCATATGTTACAATATATAAAAATCAACCATAAATTACAACATAAATAGTGTAATAAAATTAAACTTAATTACAAAAACTTATAAGTGGTGGGATAGATGAATAGACATTCACATTTATCTTATGAGTAGTGGGATAGATGAATGGATATCCACATTTATCTATATATTTATAACAAGTCTTTATTAAAGAAACCTAACAAATTTTAGGACCGGAGGAATTCGAAATGGCAAATTATGATAAACATATCGAACAAATTGAAGGGACATATCCAAAAATAAAAATATTTATATGAATACTATTTTTACAACAATGAATAAAAAAATTAGAAAAAATAATTAATAAAATTAAGAATTTGAGAGGAAAAAAATGACATATAGCTTTTACATATATAAATATTTATAAAAAATTATAACAAATAGAAAATTTAAGTAGAAAAAATGACAAATAAGCTATTCATATATATATGGCAAAATGGTTTGGGCTTTGTACTCGCAGTCTTGCCAATATGAAACTACAGTGGGCCAAAACCCACAAGTCTATTATAGATCAATAAAACAAGAATCTATTAATTGAGCTTCGTAGGTTGATGAATTCATACTTATCGACAGGCCATGATTGGATAGCATTGGCCTCAATCACTTATTAGAGAGGAGAGAATCAAGGAAATTATTTAATGCACTAAAAGCAGTTTGCATCCTCTGTATCATTTTGTATTCCATTCCTTATTTTATACTCTTTTTTTATAAATTATTTCACTTATTATTTAAAAAATTTATTTTTACAATCAATAATTTTTTTTATAAATAATATAATGCACATAAAATAAAATAAAATAAAAGATGTATATTAGAATTTTTAATTTTTATCACACAAAATTATATATTAGTGTTTATTTATTTTATTATATAAAAATAATAATAATTGTTCTTTTAACATATGTAAATTATTTATTTAAATTTACATTTAATTCATGTATTAAACTTTTAAATGTATAGATATCTATAAGATTGTAAAGATTTTTTGAATGTCTTTATATTTATTGGATTAAATTTATTTAAGTATTCTCATATTTTTATATATGCTAAATTTTTAATATTTTATTAAACAAAAATTACATAACATTTTTAATATATTAGACATATTTACATTTTAATTGTATTTCATTGATACTGTATATATCTGAATTTTATTAATATTTTCTAAATAAATTTATTTTTATTTTCAGCTATTATTTATAAATTTTATTAATATATATAAATTTAATCAAATGGAGAATGAAAATTTTCGTGGAGACGAGATCACTATGAAGATAGTGATGAATACTAAATTATTCCCATAAATAAAATGGGAACAAAAATAAAAATTTCCTACTAAAATGAGGGTGGAAATAGGAATGGTTCTCCACCCTGTTATCAGCCATATTCTCTAATTTGATTTAGTTCGCCCCAATAATGTTTCTTAATTTTTTAAAATTTATATAAAATTTTATTTGAATTAAATGTAAGGAAATATAAAATTTTAGATAATAAAATAATATAAATTATAAAAAATTATTATAATTTATATTTAATTTAACATACAAATTTAACAAAATTGTTTATGTGTTCTTGAGGTTTGCGTAGAATTTAGCATACAATACGTTTTATTTTTATGTATAATATATATTTATATATAAAATAATAAAATAATATAAGGATCAGTTCAGGCTGAACCAGACTTAATAAAATTTGATTAATCTCAGACCCAATTCATAAAAAGCAAGTTTTTCATATTCAGACTCAAACTTTTCATCCAGACTTAGAATTTTTATCTCTCAAACTTATGATCAGACCTATAATATATTTAATAATACTCACATCCTCTCAAAATAAATGTTTTAATTTTTTTTAAAATATTTTAATTTAATTATCTTATTTTCTAATTGAAACTATATTTTATCTTAAATTTTTAATAATATCCTCATATATTTAGTCAAATATAATTAATATAAACTTGAAAAAATAAAAATATTTATTATCTTTTAAAAAAATAAAAAGATGATTGTATTTAATTAGGAGAGAGATATTAAAATAACAAAAAAGATGATTGTATTTAATTAGGACATGATAAAAATTAAAATAGTTTAAATAATTTTTTTTAATATTTATGTATATTACAATTAGGATATTTATTTTGAAACGAAAAGAATAATAAATTAGCATTACATGCTTCATCAATTTTACATCATTTATAATTTATTATACTTATCATATCACATTAATATTGGTGTAATATCAATACTTAATTTTTTATAGATCTTTGATTAAAATTAAATAAATTTTTTATAGAGTTATATTGAACTATTAAAAAAAATATAGGAGAAAATAAATAATTAAAAATATAAAGAATTTTCCAATAAATAAAGTTTTATATACTTAAAAACTAATTAATTAATATGTTAAAAAGGGAAATATGGATATATATCTTAAAAAGAAAGGAAAATATGTAATCATTTATTCTAAAAATCTTATATTTACAATAACATAATAAATTGTACAAAATCCATGTATGGTTATTATCCAATATTTTTAACACATTTTTTAGAAGAATTATAAATTAACCAATGATAATTTGACACATCAATATTAATTATAATACACATCTTATAATTTAAATATTTAATTATTATATTAATATCATAGATAGTTGTTACTTAATAATATCTAATAATTATTGATAATTTATAATTTTGTGGTAAATTAGATTCATCTAATTTTTTTTCGGACAAGAAAATGTAGAAATTTTTACTTTAATTATTAATATTATTATTAGGTTTGAGAAAAATAAGCATATTCCATTGACTAGAGAGAGAATTTCCAACCCATGGACTTCAAAAGAAGGATACTTTAGAATAAGATGCCTTCACTAGCAAATCTTAATTTCAAGGAAGATATCAATGAAAATTTCAAGTACACTTTAATAAAGGTTGCCAATAATAAAAATAGGGAATAGTGAATAGTGAATATATGCTTTGAGCATCTAAAATTGAATAATGGAGTTATAATAAGTGAGAGGAGGGTATAGAATTAGCTACATATATAGAAGACAGAGAGTGGACAAAAGCAATTGAAAATGACAAGGACTTCCACCAATTGCAAAAGATCAAACCCCACATTGGCAAAGGTCAATCCCATAATGTCAATATGAGACATTATAATTGTGTGTATATATATATATAATGATTAATCCATTGTTTATTACATGTTGCCTGCAGAGACCTTCAATTATATTGTTATAGAGTTTCCTTCAAAGCTACTCTATATATATTATCTTGTTCATCCTTTTCTGGCAAAAATTCTCAATCATTATCCATTACCATTATGCTCCTATATTAGGAGGAATAATGAGAAAAAAAAAATATTATCATGTCTCATGGTATGTAAATTTGATTTATTAATTAAGAGTACTATTTTTTTTTACTCCTATGAATAATTTGTATATTTATATCAATCTATATATATATTTTATAAAAATTGAATTCAATAGTTGTTTAGAATTTTTTTTTAACGCATATCAAATAATTTTCTAACAAATTAAGTTTATATAAAATCATTTCATCAATTTTTTTGTATCATATACATTTTTGTAAGTTAATTTATACAAATTAATATATTTTTTATTTTTTTTAGCTAGCCTATATATTTTTCTTTATAATAATAATAATAATTTACTATGTTAAATACTTTACAAAATAAAATTAATTAAAAATTTTGATCAAAATTCACAAAATGCATATCCACGATTAATTACTTCGTAGAAACTAAACTTTACAAGAATTGTCAAACCATGAATATTCTGGAATGCATGATATTATTAAACCATAATTTACATATATTATTTCATAATATTAAAGTTGGTGGTAATATATATATATATATAGAGAGAGAGAGAGAGCTTATAAGTAAGTAGATAAGTATTAAAATTTATATGTATAAAATTAATTAATTTGTATTAGATTTAATACCTATTTAAGCATAAATTTTTTAGTTATTTTATTATAATTCAATACAAAATTATTTCTCTATACACCCCCTTGAGTGCAATTAGACTAGCTCATGACTTAATATTAGTAGGCCAATAAATACTTATTCACAAATATTTGTTTTCACCACATCTTTGATGGGTTCTCTTAATCAAGCTATTACCTATTAGTCACTTGCTCATTCTTTAATTGGCACACGGTCATAGCCTTAGGCTCCTTTTACTACTCTAGAGCTTACAATTTCATATTCTATTTCACTCTCCCCTCCAATATAAATTTTAAAATTTAATATGTTTGGGTATGAAACTTTACTATAATATCAAAATTCACATATTCATATATATGTGAGTTTATAAATGCGCAAATATTATAATTTACTTACATAAAATCTATTAATTTATACTAAATCTTACATTTACTCAATTATAAGTCATTTAATTATTTTATTAATTATATTATTTGACGTGCCTCTATATATATATAATGCCTTAACAAATTCCAAGTAATATTGTTTAAGTGTTTACAATGAAACAAAAGGGAAGACCTTTAATAAATTTTAGCCAAAGGCTACAAAAATTGGTTAGATTAAGTGGGTTTCATTCCATGTGTTTCTGCTTAGATTTTCTGACTTTCTACATGCAGCTAGCATACATAAAATTAAGATATATAGAAAAAAAAAATGACATTAAAAGTAAATAAATAAACAGTATCCAATACATGATCCTCTAAAGCTATATTGGTCTCCTAAGGAATGTTTATAATGAAACAAAAGCTAGATAATAAAAATTATAAATCAAACAAAGGACAAAAAATTTGCAGATTATGAGGCATTATACAAAGCACTTTGACAAGGTTAATGACAAAATTCTAAAGATTTTGCCCACTTAATTGAGTTTTTTGTCTTGTTTCTCAACATATCTACGTGGAGTTTGTACTTTTTAGGTGTTGGATTTTTTTTTTATATCAAAGTTTTTGAAAAACCAAGTTTCTAATATTTAATGAATCCTTAAACAAAGAGGAAATTACAACATTTAATATTGTGATACAATTGAAAATTCATTAGTCTTGATTACTTTTATTAAACAAAATTAGTGGTTTAAAGAGAATTAAACATTAGGATTAACCAACAAAACTGTTGTTTTTGTAATTAACAATTTTTGTGCAGCAGGTGTGATGAAAGTGAATGAAGGGCTGGCAGTAGAGGATGCTGAAGCTGAAGCAATCCTGTATGGTCTTCAATTAGCTGCCGAGAAGAATCGGATATGCTTAGAAGTCGAGTCTGATGCCTTGACGGTGATAAAAGAGTCACTATATCGATATATAAATTAAGAAAGTCAATTGTTTTAGCTATAATAATTCTCGTTCTGATAATATCATTATCTTATTCTAAATTTAAATAATATAATTCAAATTAATTATCACTTCTATTATTTTTTCATAAAGAATCAAATAATATAATTTTATAAGGACATAAATTATAGAATCAAAATCTCTCAGATTCTTAAATATAGTCTCACCTTATAATTAATCTTATTATTATTAGACAAAAAATGTATTTATGATTATCAAATGAAGTAAATATAGGAACAATTATGGATTGCACTAAGTGGAGTAATATTCAATTATTCAGTATTTGGATTCCTAGTGGGTTTTTCATGATTGAGCTATCTTATAATTTCATGAATTGGGGGTAGGGGCCAACCAAATTAAGAATAAAGGTAAATAAACTTCCAAAGTTGTCCTGGGCATGAATTATTTTTATTTAAGTTTTTGGGATATGAATTTGATATAATAATACTCGAGATATTATATATTTAAAATAATTTCAGTATGATGAAAATTTTACGTTATATAATATTATAAAAGAAAAAGAAAAATAATAATATTAATTGGAAGGTGAGTGATAAATGATATGAATTGAGTGAGGATGAATGTGTTGTTGCTTTAGCTATAATAATAATATTATTAAGATCTACTAGTCACTGCCATTATTTTCAAAACTGGACGGTTAAAAAATCGATGAAAATAAAAAATTAAAAATTTCATCAAAATTAAATTGGTTAAATCGAAAAAAATTAATATATATATATATATATATATTGATATATATATATATATATATATATATATATATATATATATATATATATATATATAATTTGATAACTATTATATCTATTTTGAAAATATATATAATTTGATATTTATTATTTTTGATTTAAAATTATAAAATAAAAAAAAAATAAAAAAAATAAAAAAATTTGACCCGCTCGATCTAGACAATCGACTCAATTTACTGATTTTTAGGAAATAATTTTTTAAAAACTGATCGAATCGATCCTTAATTCGATTTTTAATTTTTTCGATTTAATCCGCCGTCCGATTTTAATAACAATTGTCACTGCTATCTTACTAGAGAAGTGTGCTCTCTTTCTTTTCTTTCTAACTAAGAGCAGAAGTTTTTCCACTTTGTTGAGTAGTTTGTGCACATACTTTAATCAAGAAACTACACTGATTCATTCTAGAAAGTGAAGCCCACTTCCACATTTAAGCCTATCTACTTTTATTTTCCTTCAACTTTTTTATTTTATTTTTTATTTTATTTATCTTTCTCTCATCTTTCCTTTTTCTTTTCTGTTTTTTCTAAGTGGAGAGGTGGATTGGAAGAATTTCTATGATTTAGTCATATATACTAATTATTTAATATAATAAGTATCAAGTAAATTGGATCCTATATCAATTTTTTCTAACAACTATTTTAAAAGTATTAATTAAAAAATAAATATTTAGATAATATTAAATAAATTAATTAATTATATGAAAAATAAAAATTTTAATTTATCACTTGACACGATAAATAATGATAATAAAATATAATTTTATTAAAATTTTTATTTTTTTCACAATTCATTATTATATTAATTTATTTACATTTATAATTTTTTAATAATTAAATTTTATTTGAAATAAAAATATATGATTGAAATTAATAGTTGTTGGTCATTAAAAGCCTTCCATTACTCTTTTTTCTATACATTAGAAAGTAAAGTGATGCCAAAAGATTTTATTTTGAGAACTTTTTTTCAAACAATTAATTGTTGGGGATTTTTTATTTATTCATTTATATTTGAACTAAGTTATTCCCATTAATGTTTTAAATTGCATATTGTCCCTTTATTAAATAAATTAAAAGATCAAATTATTCATTTTTCAAGTAAATTACATCAAAGGAAAAAATACCGTTGTAGTATATATACTATATTACTTTCCAAAAAAACATATAAACTTAATCATCATTAACAAAAATTGTGAATAATTTACTAAATAATTGACATTTATGAATTATCAATTATTAGTTACAGATCATTATCCAACGTATAAAAGAAATTAAAGAGTTTTGGAAGTTGAAACTTAAACTCTTATAATATATATATATATACACAATAATGATAATATCAAATAACAAAAATAGGAAAATTCATTCTTTGCTAGTCTAATAGTATTAAAGTAAAAAATATCCAATTTTTTTTTCTCTCAAAATAGGAGTGGAATTGAGTTGGCATGTACATGACTTTATTTTCTAGACCAACTAGAGCATTCTTTTTTTCTTTTTCTTTCTTGAATTGCTTTTCCGTTAAATTGATCATCATACCATTTTCTTTATTTATTTTGCCCCCAACGGTTGCATAAGAGGACCATTGCCATTTGGAAGGTACTTTCCTCTATCCTTTATGTAAACACAGGCCAGTCATGCCAGCCATCTTTCAAAGAAAGCTCTTTATTAGGGCATTGCCAAAGGTGTTCAAAGGGTTAGTTTTAAACCTTAAAGCAAGCAAGCATATTAAAGCAATAGGTCCTAGAACTTGTCTTTCTATGCTTATGCTTTTTAATTTATTTAATTTGTTTTTCTTAAATTAAGAGTCCCCTAGTCAAAGAACAATAATAATATGTTCTTTACATTCCATTTTTCAATTATTCAGTTCTTATTTGATAATCTGATTATGTTGTCTATTACAATTAAGTAACCAAATAAATTCCACTCATATACCTTTTGTTCTTCTCATATTTAAACTTGGACCCCCTTAATTTATTTTTATTCAACACAAAAGATTGTGTAAATGTTTGAATTGACCAGCACAAAATTTTTGACCCATTAACTATATTGAGTCCAATATTTTAACTTGTATTTGTGTATCTCTCTAGATTCTTTAATTAGACCTAGATGATTAAATTGCACTTGCAGACAAATGCATATTTAAGTTGGACAAAAGATCTAAGTTTGAATCCTTTTTTCTCCCATTCTAAAAAATAATAATTATAATATATTTAATTAAGTAGGAAATTCAAGTTTTTCTTTCTCCAGAAAAATTGACTATGATTGAGGTTTAAACTCGAAATTTTATTGTGTTGAAAATAATTTCAATATAGCCGATTAAAGATTTATTGATTATATATATATATACACAATTGGCCAGGGTTTAAATCACTTTAAGGAAGATTTTTTTCTACATAGTATAACAAATTTACCATAGCAAAACTTACCCAAGTACGAAAAAAGAAAGTTATATATTATTAGTTATGTAAAGCTATGAGAGTAATATATGACAGTACTTTTGGATATGCTAATTAATAAATGTTTTTCACATAACACTAATCATTAAAGCCGGGCAAATGATGAAAGCTATAAACATTGAGAAATGAAGAGCTGTACTTAGTGTTAGTTGATTCCCCCTTTCTTTTTCCCTTTACATATATGTTTCTCTCCAGGTTAATTAATTTTTCAATTCAGGAGTTAACAAGGTCTTAGATTATAGATCCTATATGCTGTTTAAAAATTTTAAAAAGGTTAGCACAATTCTATATCAATAGAATTTAATATAATTATTTATATAGTAAATAATACAAATTGAATTATGAATTGATGCATAAAATAATATAATGGTAAATATAATTATATTATTTGAAAAATAATTCTCTCAAAATTTATTATTTTTCTTTTTTATTTGCTAAGTATTGGTATAAAAACTTCTATTAATTTATCTGAAAACTTCTATTAATTTACCTGTGAATTCTATGATAGAATTTTTAATACTAACTTAAAAATTGAAATTAAAGTTTTAATTTTATACAAACAAATAATTTTCTCATTGATTAGAATTTTGTTATTATTCTAGTAAAATTTAAAACTTACAATTAAATTATTAAATTAATATTATTATTATAATTTAATAAAATCATAAATTTAAATTATAAGATTTACTTAATGTTTATTATTATAGTGAAAAAAATTCAAATTTGATTATGATTGAAATGAAAAATTTAAATATAAAATGAAGGATATTTCAGTATTTTTATAAAATTTTAAAGGTACAATAGACAAAATAATCAATTATACTGAAAGAATAAAAGTATATAGACTAACTATCGAGTTTTTCAAAAAACAAAGACTAAAATATTAATTATATCAATTTTATGAATTAAAATATAATTTATTAAAAATTTATAATAAAAAATAAAAAATTCAAAATTCAAGGGGAGGCACGTGCCTCCTTACTCAAGCATGGATCCATCTTTGATTAGTACAACATAAATTTCAAAAGCAGAATAATTCGCAAGAATTCTAAGTTTTAATTTTTTATATTATGAGACAAACATCTAATGATTAAATTATTAATTTATCATTAATTATATATAAATCAAATTAACAAAATAGGTATTTGATAATCGAGCTGTTAGCCCAATAATTAAATTACATTGAAATTTTTAAACCCCAAAGTTAAAATTATATTTATATGTTTATATAAGAAAAATAATTTTTTATTTTTGAGAAAAAAATCAAAATACAAAAACTGAAGCTAACTGCATCAAACAAGAGAAAGACTTGGAAAGAAAAAGGTACAAAACATGGATGAATCAAAGTGCATGTACCAAAAGAAATTGAAAAGATTGTATAATTGTGGTGGTAGAAGTACTTCATGAATAGTGATACAGGCGGGCTGATGTGGAAGCACTTTACTCCAAAATAATTGGAGCGTGCCATTCACGCGCCATCATATATAAATTTTTGAGCATGCATGCTTTATATACTTAACTTTTACTCCTTCTATATCGTATATCTCTGATTTCTGAATATATAATATATAAGTGGAGGTATTGTACAAATAAATAAAATAGAGGAGATTACTGGCTATTGTTGTACCCTTGTTGTTGTATTTGATGTTGAAAGAGCAAATCTTTGCTGCTGTTATACAGACCTTTTGCTTCATGTCATTGAGATGACACTGGCAGTCCTCTCTTTAGTCACTTTCTCCATTATAGATAGAGCCTTATAATTGTTTTTCAGAAGGATATGGATACGTCACAATAGCATCATACACCATCAAATTTAGAGGCACCAATTTAATTCCTTTTCCTAAAAACAAAGAAATTCGTTTGATTAAGTTATAGTTAAACAATATGTTCGTGTAAGACCTATTCATAAGCTTGATAATCTACTCAACCAGTTCATGCCCAACAAAAAAATTTGAATTTTGACACGAAATTGTCTATAAACCCAACTTGGTACAACTTACTTTCAAGCTTATCTTTTGAAAATTATAATTACATAGGTCTGCCTTCTTCTAGCCCACTCAAATAATAAAAAAGATATATTTTATTGTTTTGAGTCAGAAGTGATACAAATCTCAATCCAACTTATTTGGATCGCCCTAAATCCAATCTTGCATGCTAGAAGTAAAAATTCTGTATATTTTATTCAAATCGAACCAATTAATTAAATAATCAAATAAATTAAATTTAAATTTTAAAAATTTAAATCGAATTAATATTTTTACAAGATTAAGTAAATCAAATTGAACCGATATATTTCGATTTAATACTTCGATGAATATAATTTTTTCAATAAAATATATATGTAACTATTAAAATATATACATATAATTCAATCGATTTTTTTAAATAAAATTAAATCAAACCGAATTAAAAAAGTAATTGGATAAAATAAAATGAATAAAATTATGTTTGATTCAATTTTTAGTTTTCTCAATTTTTTGCTCACCCTCTAGTGCATGCCCAATAATCAAATCTAGTACTCCAAATTAGAGCGCATGAATTATATGAGATTCCCTAATGCAATAAAAATTGATAGCCTTTAGATTTTGAGTTGATGACATTTCATATCTATAATCAATTAATAAAAGAATAATCACCCAATTATCAAGTTAATATTTATCTTATGATGCAGATGATTTTGAACTGTATGTTCTCCTTTCATTTGGTGAAAAGAAATAAATCATGTTTGTAAAAATAAAAATAAAAATAAAGAGTCCATGATTTTATACCAGAATTTGAGGAAATTTTCTACTAATCTAGGATATGATCAAGATTATCCAAAAAGAAAATTTTCTTAATTTCTTTTTTCTTTCCCCTTTCAGGTCAGATGAGTAATGGAAGTGTCTGAGAAGGAATGTAACAACCTGTGACATCTAAAGCTGCTTTTAAATTATAATTCATTAAGAAACATAAGGAACCAGGTTCTTCTTCATCCTTTGTACTATATACTGTTCCATTATATGACAAAAAGTCAGCCATTCTTCTTTTTTTTTTTTTAAAAAAAAAAAAATTATTCCTTTTTCAATGCTCTTTTTTGTGTATTTTTGTAAAATCATATTAGATTTATTTCCTAGATAATTTTTTTCTTTTGCGATATCAATTTTTTTTTATTAATAAATTTGATTATGATTTGAAGCCGAATTTCAGCATTATTCATACTTAAAAAAAAAATAATAAAATTAAATATATTAATATATATTATTTAATATAGATATCCCTGATAGATTTTTCAGTAGTGAATTAATATTATGATGTCATAAATTGTGGACCTAATGGTTTTGGATAGGCACATACAAGTTGTCATTTGGAAATATTACATATATAGACAACAAAATGGCAGACATAAATCACAAAATCAAATCATTAATTTGTTCTTAATTTCCTATGCTTTTGCAATTATTAAGATTATTTGCTCTTTCTAGACAAGACATATTTAAAATCAAATGAAAAGACTAATAAAATCTAAATTGAGTTTACATGGCTTTGAATATTTGGACATGAAGATTTTGACAAAACTGAAGCTGAGGTAGATGTTTCCATTATCAATTGAGTTTTGATATAATAATAAGACCAAAGCTAAGACTTCTAGACTCTTTGAATCTTAGATTTGATTTCTATTCATATTGAGTATCTGTAATAGATATTAATTGAAAATTTAAGATACAACTAAAGACTTCCTACAAAATATGTTATTTCCAATTATGCTAAAAACTTGAGTGACCACATTAAGGTTTTATAGCCCCATAAGATACTGGGAGGCAGGGCACAGGATAGTGACTCTTCAAAGGGCGGGGGCAGACCTGCCCATCAATAAGACAGATAGAGACACCTCAAAAGAGCACCCTTTCAAGTCCCTAACCCATGAGAGTATGAAGCACAACTGGAGCCAACCTCAATATTTTATGACAAAACCCACATGAAAGAGAGAAGTTCATGTTAATACAAGAGCACTCTTTCCCATATAAGAGGGGGCCATAGATTTTTCTTTAAGAAATAAATATTGAGAACGAAGATAGAGTAAAATTGAAAGATTTTATTTTTTTTATTTTATTGATAAGAGTCAATTATTAGACTTATTATCAATAAAGAAAGATTGTTTTTTTAATAAAATTTTCAATTTTAGCATGAAGCATTTATTTGTTTTTACTAAGAAAGAAAGTGACCTTAATACAACATGTAAAAATGCGATTGGACTTGTTGGCAGGCTATGGAGAAAATTATAAGTTAGAAGGATCCAATCCTTAAAAAAGATTAACATTTTTCTAAGACTTGATCCATAAACAAGTCTATTTACGATGTTATCTATGTCTTACCGTTAAAGATCAAATTAATACAACATCACTTCTTCTCCATGTGAAAGAGAAGGAGGGAAAGGGGAGTCAAGGATTTTTCTTTTCTTTTTCTTTTTCTTTTGAAGTGGAAGATCAAAAGCAAAATATATATCTTGCTAGCTAGTTAACTTTTACTTTTCAGCCCTCTCTTTAAGACTATTCCATCTTCTATTAAAGCTCAAATGCACGTTAAACATAGAGAATTATTGGTCCCAAGCCTGTAGGGCAAGGAAGAAGAAGAAGGAATAAAGTTGATCAATTTTTTTTTTTAAAAAAAAAAAAAAGCTTCCAATGGTTCCCTCTTCCATGCAACCAATCCATACAACACAATTATATATTGATCATTAAACAAACATAGTAATGATATATTAATAATCATCATCTTTTACTTCTTACAACCCACTGTTCTTGCAGGCACATGTTTCCAACTCAAGATAAAAATTTGGATTAAATTAATTTTTTTTTTTAAATTAACACTATATAGGGTGATAAAAAAAAATTACCTATATGCATCAAAATACACAATTTTTATGACCTCAAATCCATTTTTGGTCCAACCTATAAATCTTAGTATGATTCTGATAACATGTCTATACAACTTTTTAATGGGTCCTCTATGCATCATCTTAGTGCTAATGTGCTTCTTTTTTATTTATTAATTATTATGTCACTCTTACATATTTTTTATGTCATAGTTAAGAAAGATTAAAAGATTACTTAGCTACTCTATTGGTAATGGAATTTCTCTGTACAGTATGATTTCTGACTGATGTATTATATCATAATTAAGAAAGATTAAAAGATCACATATAATATGAGTTATCAAAACAGTTGTCTACTGATCCTTAATTTTCTTTTACTTTTATACTGCAAAAATGTACCTGCAATGCAATTGCCTAAAATGATAAGATCAAACTCTATTGGAAGAAATTTTGGGGGTCATGCTACTTCTCTCTTTGCTATCTAGTACTTTACTTACATTATACTGCATTTTATCAGGTCCCATTACCCAAAAGATTCATTCACTATCCTTTTTTTCAATCATTCTTGGCTTCAGAAATCCATAATTGATGAACATATAACAAAAAAATTTCAGTACTTCATCATAATTTTTACATAGGAAGTTCAACAAAACATGAAAAGAACTGCAAACCGTATATAAAGATTATAATATAACAAGAAATCTTGTTCACTGAAACACTCTTATCTTAATTGAAATTAAAAGGCGAATTCACAAATGTTAATAACCCTCACTAATAGCTATATGAAGGAGAAATAACATTAAAACAGTGACATGCATCAATTAGTTGCTCCACTTGGTAAGCAATCATAATATGTTAGTATTCATTGCAAAAACCAGTGGATACATATATATATATATGTATGATATATGGTTGTCATTTATCAAAAGCAACAGGACAGTGCAGCCATTTTAAATGATTGAAAGTGCAATTCCAACATTTCTCATTCAAAGCAATAAAGAGCTTTCCTTTGAATTGATTAAAGCTAAAGGGTATTTTTGTCATATGAATAAAGAAAGATAACAGCAGCAGTAGCAGCAAGCATCCAACTTTACTTTTTCTCCCCCCTTAATCTCAACTTTAATTTTCAGTTATCCAACTGCTTTATCATTTTCATTTCTTTATTAATCATAATTAACTATTCATTTAAAATAATTAACCTAAGCTGCTTCTCCTTCTCCTCCTCCTCCTCCTCCTCCTCCTTTTTTCTTTGTGCTGCTTTTTTTTTTTTCTTTTTCTCTGCTTAAGGAAGCTTAAAACACAGAACTATAGATAACAAGCAGAACCCATTTTTCATTTTCCTTCAAAATTTCAATTTTCTCTTCTCCTAATCTTTTCTTCTTAAAGAGAAAAGAAAGGAAAGGAAAGGAAAAGAATGAGCAGAAAAAAGAAACAAAGAAAAGGAGAGGCTTAGCTTCTTCCTTGTATTTGAAGACTCTTTCTGTGAAGATGTTTGATTCCTTAAGCCCTTGCACACTTGAAGTTTCTCAGATTCCTTTCACTTTTCTATCCCTTTTCTAGAAAATCTATCAATACCCATTTCCTTAAATCTCTTTGTCTTTGCTTCAAGTCCTTCCAAACTCAATTCCCCTGGAGAAAAATTGAAAATTCTACTAAAAATTTTCAACATGGTCCCTTTCATTGTTTTGACCCTACTCTGTTTTCTAAATACTTGTTTTGCTTCTTTAGTGAATGAGTTTAATGTCTTAATGGCGCTTAAACAAGGATTTGAATTCCCTGAACCTCTCTTGAGTACATGGAATTCATCAAATCCTAGCTCAGTTTGTTCCTGGGTTGGAGTCGGTTGCTCTAGAGGCAGGGTTGTCTCATTGGACTTAACAGATTTCAATCTTTATGGCTCTGTTTCACCTCAAATTTCAAGACTTGATCAACTCACAAACTTGTCTCTTGCAGGAAACAACTTTACTGGCAATATTGAGCTTGTCAAGTTAAGTAATCTTCATTTTCTTAACATCTCAAACAATCAATTCAGTGGCAGTTTGGATTGGAACTACCTGGAAATGGTAAACTTGGAAGTGTTTGATGCTTACAACAATAACTTCTCTGCTTTTCTTCCTCTTGGGATTTTGTCGTTAAAGAAACTCAGGTACTTGGATCTTGGTGGCAACTATTTCTATGGCAAAATCTCAAGAAAATATGGTAAACTTGTAGTGTTGGAGTATCTTTCGCTTGCGGGAAATGATCTTCGTGGAAAAATCCCTGGTGAGTTAGGCAATCTAACTAACTTGAGGGAGATTTACTTGGGGTATTACAATGTTTTCGAAGGCGGAATTCCGGCAGAGTTTGGGAATTTGTTGAATCTAGTTCACATGGATTTATCATATTGTGGACTAGATGGTTCAATTCCAAAGGAGCTAGGCAACTTGAAGCTTCTTGATACTCTATATTTGCATATCAATCTGCTTTCAGGTTCTATTCCAAAGGAGTTAGGC
>CANXYC011069827.1:0-10523 GCA_948193065.1 Aleurites moluccanus | reverse complement strand
TACTTTTAATTGACAACGAGAGTTACTCTTAAGGACTTTAGGTCATATTCTCCAATCTTAGCATTCATATTTATTATAATTGTAATTGATTCATTGTTCTATTTTATGTTGTAATTTCCACCTACACTTCTTTGAATAATTGTAGTTGTTATTTAGTATAGTTTTAATTATATAGTTTAATAATTTTATTGTTCAATTTAGATTTGCAATTTGATTGTCATTTAATTATTAGTAAGCCTATTCATCTTAGTATCTATTCGATTAATACTTGATTTAAACCGTATACCCTGTATTCGACCCCTTACTTATCCTATACTTAGCCATAGAAGCTAGGGTAGAAGTTAGGGTGTATTCTAACCCACATCAAAATTTGGCGCCATTGTCGGGGAGTAACAGTATATAAATTACTATTAGTTTAGGATAGAAAAAAGTTGTTTTAGGATTTTAGTTGAATTGTTATTTTTCATTTATAATTTTGTTTATATACTTGATTTTATTTTTTTAGTACATATTATATTTTAATTTTTCTTTGTGATTTCCATGCGACGTATTCGTAGTTCTAGTAATATTTTATTCTTTGACCATAAAATTGAACGAACTTTTCATCAATTGCATAGGGAACAAAGAGAAATGAATATTGCTAATCTGTAAAGAAGAACTTTGGGCGATTTTGCCTTACCAGACATAACTAAAAATTCAGGAGGAATTGTAGCTCCAACTATTGCAAACAACAATTTTGAAATCAAGCCAAGTGTCATCCACATGGTGCAAAATAATCAGTTTGGAGGATTTCCTAAAGAGGATCTCACATCCTCACTTTTCTTAATGTGTGTGCAACTATCAAGATCAATAATGTTTCGGATGATGCAATAAGGCTACAGTTGTTTCCATTTTCTGTGAGAGACAAAGCTCAGATTTGGCATGCTAGTTTACCTAGCAATTCAATCACTACTTGGGACCAATTGAAGAAAGTGTTCCTTCACAAGTGTTTCCCACCTCATAAGACAGCTAGGCTTCGCAATAAAATTAACACTTTCAGGCAAAACAAAGATGAGACACTTTATGCAACTTGGGAAAGGTTCAAAGAGCTTTAAAGGCAATGTCCTCATCATGGGTTGCCCGATTGGATGATACCTCAAATTTTCTATAATGGGTTATCTGAAGATGCTAGGAGCATTGTGAATGCAGCTTCTAGTGGTAAATGGATGAACAAGACACCAACATAAGCTACCACTTTATTGGAAGAACTTGCATCTCAAAGCTATATGGGTGATGAAACTGCTTTGGCAAAAGGAAAAGGTATGCTTGAGTTAGATAGCATAAATATTTTGAATGCCAAGGTAGATGCTTTGACAAAGCTTGTAAGTAAGGCTCAAGTCAACTCAGTGGACAAGTCAAGCTCAATTTGTGAACTATGCGGAGGTTCTCATTCATATGAAGAATGCAATGTAAGTACTAATATGGAAGTAAATTATCTGCAGGGAGGTTTCAACCAAAGAAATGGACCATTCTCAAATACTTATAACCCTCAATGGAGGAACCATCCAAATTTCTCATGGTCTAACACTTCATAAATTAACCTAAACACCAAACCACAAAATCCACACGGATTTCCCATGAAACAACAAACCTTCAATCCTACCCCACCCAAATCCAACCTTGAAATTCTTATGGAGCTATTCATTGACCAACAAATCACTATCAATAAACAAAATGAGGAGCAATTCAAGCAATTCAATTTTAAGTTTGAACAAATTGCTACTCATAATCGTATCCTTGAAACCCAAATTGCCCAACAAGCCTCTTCCAATTCTAAACCTTTAGGAAAGCTTTCTAGCCAACTAGAGTTTACATTAAAAGAAACTTGTCGAGTAATTACTTTGAGGAGTGGTAAGGAGGTAAAAAATGTTGCTAGTAAGAGTAAGCAAGTGATTGATGATGATGATGTGGTAGAGGTGGAAGCTAGTAAGGGAAATGATGATGTTATTGGTAGTGGTAAGGATGATACTGAAGTAGTTAAGAAGAGTAGTAAAAAGGGAAATGTTATACCATCCAAAGATGATAAGGAAAAAGTAGATCTTAAAACACTACCCTTTCCCTAAAGGTTCATTAGGCGTACTTTAGATAAGCAATTTAGGAAATTCCTAGATCATCTCAAAGAGCTCACTATTACCTTGCCATTTATGGATGCTATTAGAGATATGCCAGCATGGGCCAAATTTTTGAAGGATATCATTAACCATAAGAGTAAGTTTGAGGAGTATGGATTAGTTTCTCTTGTCGAAGAATCCAAGGCTATGTTCTCCAAATCTCCACCAAAGCTTAAGGATCCAGGTTGTTTCGCTATTCCTTGTATAATTGGTGATACTCGTTTTGATAAAGCTTTGTGTGATATTGGTGTTAGTGTTAGTCTTATGCCTTATTCCATCTACAAAAGGCTTGATTTAGGAGAGCTTAAACCTATAAATATGTGTATTTTCATGGCAAATAAATTTATTACTTATCCATTTGGTATTCTAGAAAAATATACCAACCAAAGTGGGTAAATTTGTGATACCTGCCGATTTTGTTGTTTTAGACATGGAAGAAGATCTAGAAATTTCAATTTTATTTGGGAGACCATTCTTAGTGACGGAAGGAGTGATTATTGATATGAAAAGAGGCAAGATTACATTGGAAGTGAATAATGAGTATATAGTGTTTGACGTGTTTAAGATGGTGAAGACTACACCAATAGAAGTGGCAAGTAGAATTGATTCAATTGATGTTCTTGATGAGTGTATTGATGAAATACTGCAAGAGTGTATAGGGCAAGACCCTATTGATCCCTACATGATGCATGACGCTAATGTGCAAGTGGTGGAGGCAACTTCATATTTTCCTCATAGGACTTCAAGGTATGAACCTTTAAGGAGAGATGATGATCCAAGGTTTACTTCACCTAATGAAGAATCAAAGCTACAGCTCAAGCCTTTACCATCCAATCTCAGATATGCATTTCTTGACTCTAACTCTAAATTTCCTTTTATTTTGAATTCAGTTTTGCCTAAGGATAACGTTGATGCTTTATGTGATGTGTTACTTAGTCATCGAGATGCTATTGGTTATCCTCTAAATGATCTGAAAGGTATTAGCCATAATGTTTGTATACATAGAATCCTTTTAGAAGATGATACTAAGCCTTCCATTGAAGGTCAAAGGAAATTAAATCCTATTATTAAAGATGTGGTTAGGAAAGAGGTAATAAGTTGCTTGATAATGGTATTGTATATTCTATCAGTGATAGTAAATGGATAAGTCCAGTTCAAGTTATCCCTAAAAAAGGTGGCTTGACGGTTGTGAAAAATGAATCTAATGATTTAGTACCCTCTAGGACTGTCACTGGATGGCGTATGTGTATTGATTATAGAAAACTTAATCGAACAACTAGGAAAGATCATTTTCCATTACCATTTATTGACTAAGTCCTAGAACGATTGGCTAATTTTCCTTATTTTTGCTATTTGGATGGGCTTAATGGTTTTTATCAAATACCTATTCATCCAAAAAACTAATCCAAGACTACTTTCATATGTCCTTATGGTACTTTTGCATTTAGATGCATGCCTTTTGGGCTATGAAATGCTCTTGCTACATTTCAAAGATGTATGTTTTCCATTTTTAGTGACCTAATTGATGATTGTATAGAAGTTTTTATGGATGATTTTAGTGTTTATGGCACTAATTTTTTAAATTGTCTAGAAAATCTATCTAAAGTGTTTGACAGGTGTAAAGAGCATAAATTAGTGCTAAATTGGGAGAAATGTCATTTCATGGTGCAAGAAGGTATTGTTTTAGGCCATATGGTGTCAAAGCGGGGTATTAAAGTTGACAAGGCAAAAGTTGAAGTTATAGCTAATTTGCCACCCCCAAAATGTGTCAAAGATGTGAGAAGTTTTCTTGGGCACACAGGGTTTTATAGAAGATTCATCAAAGATTTCTCTAAAATTGCTAAACCGTTATGCAATTTGTTAGCAAAGGAAGCAGTTTTTGAGTGTGATGAAGCATGTTTAGATTCTTTTGGAAAGCTTAAAGAAGCTCTTGTTTCAGCTTCAGTTCTGTTGACACCTAATTGGAAATTGCCATTTGAGATTATGTGTGATGCTAGTAACTATGTTGTCGGAGCTGTTTTGGGACAAGGAAAGGAAGGGAAGCCTTGTGTAATCTACTATGCTAGCAAGCTTCTTGATGTTGCTCAAATCAACTGCACTACTACAGAAAAAGAACTTCTCTCCATTGTTTATGCTTTTGACAAATTTAGAGCATATTTTGTTGGTCAAAAGGTTATTGTCTACTCGGATCATGCTGCTCTCAAATATCTGTTTAGTAAGAAGATGCCAAACCAAGGTTGCTTTGGTGGATTTTGATGCTTCAAGAGTTTAATTAGGAGGTTAGAGATAAGAAGGATAGTAAGAACCTTATGGCGGATCATTTGTCAAGACTAGATCAAGAAAGATTGAAGAAGAAAGATGATGGTGTACCTATTAATGATTCATTCCCGAGAGAGCAACTTATGCAAATTGATAAGAAAGAGCTTCTATAGTTTGCGGATATTGCCAATTATCTAGTAAGTGGAGTATTACCTTATGATATGGATTTTAGATAGAGGAAGAGATTCTTGCATGAGGTTAAATTTTACTATTGGGAATAACCACTATTGTACAAGAGATGTGGAGATGGATTAATAAGAAGATGTGTTCCACAAGATGAAGCGCCAGATGTTCTTAAACATTGCCACTCTATGGAGGTAGGTGGACACTTTGGTGCAACAAGGACAACATCTAAGGTACTTTTTGTAATACCCTATAAATGCATAACAGGTTTTAGTGAATAAATTTCTCAGTATATAGATTAAAATCATTGAAATGACCAATAATAATTTTAGAAAATCAGTTAGAATGAAAACAAGAAAATTTTTCGAAAATCGTTGGTACCAATATCGCTGCTATAAAAATAGTGGAATGGACGACGAATGAATTTCTAAATTTTGATTGAGGGTTAATGATAAAGTATATTCATGTATGTATACAGTAAAAATAAATATGAAAAAATATTAAAGAACACTGATAAAGTGAGTAAAAAGTTACTTTCGGTAAATAGTGAAACTTTGGCAGTCTGAGTTTCAAAACGACTCTGAAATTATTTTTATTAATTATTATTAATAAAAATAAGATGTTTAAACATTTACTTTGAATTTCAATTCCCGACGGAATTATCAAAATAAATTACCGAGCGAAAAAGGACCGAAAGCAAATTTCAGAAAATTGGAGGACCAAAAGTGTAATTTGTCAATTTTGTCCTACTATATAAAGGCGACTTAGAATTTTTTTTTTTTTGCTCATTTTTCTTCCTTTGCCTATAGCCATTTTCTCTTCTTCTCAATTGATTTTTTTTTTAATGATTTGTGAAAGAAAAGTGTTAGAAATCAAAGACTAAAACCATACAAATACTTATCTATCAAAATTAGCCATAGGAATGCAAGGAAATTAAAGAATTTCTTCAAAGGGATTTCGGCCACTTTTAGGTAAAATGTGTAAATTGTTTATTTGTTTGATTTTATGGCTTAATTAGGTTAAATTGATGATAATAGGAATGGGTAAATGGTTTAATTGCATCAATTGATGCATTAAACAATTTTTCCTAATTTTGAAACCCTAAAATGAAGTTGTGAGTTTGAATTTTGAGTATATGGATTAGGATGTGTAAATTGGCTATAAAATAAGTTAATTGGATATTAATCAATGTTTAATTTATGTTCGTTTCATTATAGAAAATTCGTTCGGAGAAAATCGTCAATTTTAGCCTAAACCGAGGATTTGAAGAATTGAGTAGCAAATCTATTATGCTTGGTGATTTGGAGTGTTAGGTGAGTCTCTTATGCATCAATTTACTTTCCTAAATTGATAAAATGCCATTTGGAATCCAATTGTCAAAAATTATTCTTGGCCGAACCTAATTAGGGTAAATTGCCTAAAGTTTGTGCTTGATTTTTGACTTGTGTTTCCTTGTCTATTTGATTCAATTGTTGAAGATTATTGAGTTGTGGTTGTTGCCTATAAATTGTTTTCCATATGCTTGTTTGTTGATAATTAGGGCAATGTCAATATTGCACTAAAACCATGCCGAAAAATCGAAAGGCCAACCATTTGAATGCCACCATCGCCAGCGACAATGGCATGCCAATTGCATCAACTTTTTGGTCGAAAATGACCAAATTATATTTGTTCCCATTTTTGGTTGTTAGACCTTTGGTCATTATTTTATCAATTATTATTGATGTCTTGTTGACCTTATGCTCATTAAATTGATTCTAATGAGTTATTGATACTTGTCTTGCCATTGATCCTATTGATTCTATTGATTGATTGATATTGAGCTTGTTGAGATAGAGGAGACCATTATTGCATAATGGTGTCCATTGATGAGTTTCTTTCTTATATTGATCTTATTGTGGTATGACAGAGCTACTGATCCAACAGGGTAGTGGGAAAATATTGTCAGCCTTATGCACATTGTATTATTAGTACCCTAGCTAGGAAGGGTTATGGTCCTGGCCATAAGACCTGATCAGTCTTATATTACTGATATTGATATACTGGAGACTGTATGTTCACATATAGTCCATATTGATGCTACTGGAGATTGTATGCTTTCATACAATCCATCCCTCTATTTGTCTCTTTTCCTTATTGTACCGAGCTTATGATATCTTTATTGGCCTATTCTGACACTCTCTGGTATTGTTTCTGTAAATTGTTTATATCAAGCTTTTGATATCTTTGGATCTTCTGTTAACCTTATATTTATTGGCGATGCATATAGATTCACTGAATATCTTATACACTCACTATTTACTTGTTTACCCATTTCAGGAGAGGAGTAGATTTGCAGAATCCTATCGTCTGTCATCTGGGGATTTTGCTTGTTGTCATTGATGTATATATCTATTTTGTATTCTTTATTTTGATGTTCATAATCTAGCTAGGATATGAACAGTTGTATATATATGATGATGATATTTTATGAGATGTGATGATCATATGACAGGTTATATTAACTGTTACAGCCAATAGCACTAGATGACAGAAAGAATTACAGAATGACAGAATGGATGGTAAATAACTAAAATGAATAATATATTGTGGTTTATAGATTGTGCATATGATACTGGGTTCTATGGGTGTGGGTCACCATTGGCATCTCCCGTGTCCTAGGACCGTCATGATCCAGAAATGGGTCGTGACAGAGGTGGTATCAAAGCTCTAGGTTATAGACACCAGAGTATAGGTTACAGATGAATAGTACCCGAGTTACGGAGGAATAGTGACTAAGTACAAAATTGGGTAGAATTAAGTATACCATGGAGCATAGGATTTCCTTTGGCGTCTTTTGCTGTTATCGTCTGTTATATAACATTATTCAGAGATTTTGTCATATTCTGAGAAATGGTTCTATTTTTTCTCGACAGATTTCAGAGATATCCGACGATTAGGACAGAGATACCAGTGAGGTAGAGGTTGCCTCTAATGAGTCCTTGGTGAGGGAGATTTCAGTATCAGAGGGTCCGTCTAGATCCAGACAGACTTCAGAGGGTACAAAGAGGGGCGATGACCCTTAGAGAGTGGAGATGATGAGAGGACTGATGGAGTTACGTAGAGAGATGGTTGATATGAGACAGGAGAGTTAGTAGGTACCTCCATCACTAGCTCTAGCAGTAGTGCCTTTACCTGTGGTACCAGAGGCAGTTCAAGTGGTACCGACTCCTGTGTAACCAGTTGGGTTTCAGAGGGAGCCTGCTGTATAGGGAGGCCGTGGAGTGATTGAGGAGGGTGGTGTATCGATGTTTAGCTTTCTGAAGCTAAACTTGCCTGAGTTTAGGGGAGACAGAGGCACTGACCCTGTGGATTTCTTGGAGGAGGTAGAGAAGGTAGTGAGGAGACTACAATGTTCAGATTTGAGAGCTATTGAGCTGGTTGGTCTATTACTAAAGGGTAAGGCTTGGACCTGGTTTTCGAGATGGATGGAACCCAGGCTTTATAGTGAGCATCCACCCTCATGGGATGAGTTTCAATAGGGCTTATTGATGAGTTCATCACTGAAGGGGTGAAGACTCGTAACCTGATTAGATTTGAGTAGTTAGAGCAGGGAGACAGATCTGTTGAGAAGTATGCAGAGGAGTTTAGTAGGCTGAGTAGATATGCTACTCATATTATACCTATAGAGGCTGATTTGATCAGTAGGTTTCGGAGGGGTCTTCATACAACATTACATAATGCATTACTAGCTACTGAGTTCTCTGACGATAGTGATTGATAAGGCCATACAGATGGAAAAGAAGTATAAGATTGAGAGGGCAAAGAGGGACCAAAATAGGAAAGGAGGTCCAAGATCTCACATTAGGAGGGGGGAGAGCAGCTCCCATCCTAGGCAGGCAGAGCCAGTGCCATGGTTTGAGCAGAGATCATCTACTAGTAGTTAGAGGAGGATAGTGCAGAGTAGGAGACTGCTAGTGGTTTAGTCAGCACCTACCTACTCCTAGGGTTCTTCGAGACCAGTTACACGGGCACCCATCATTCCTATCTATGGGTTTTATGGTCGGAGACATGGAGGGGAGTGTTGGAGACAGACTAGTGTTTGTTTGAGGTGTGGCCAACAAGGCCATTAAGCTAATAGGTGTCCATTGAGGGCTGATCAGCAGCCATCTGCTACAGTCTCTCAGCCAATAGTACAGACTAGTCAGCATGGGAGCAGAGAGGCATCAAGTAGAGGTAGAGGTCGGGGAGGACAGGCTCTTAGTGGTAGTCAGGCTCCAGCTGGTAGGGGTCAAGGTAGAGTGTTTGCAGTCAACACCCAGGAGGCCCAGAGAGCAGACAATATGGTTGCAGGTACTATTTTGATTCAGAATGAGATTGCAGATGCCTTATTTGATTCAGGTGCTACTCACTCTTTTGTGTCACCACACTTTGCACCTAAATTGAATAAGGAAAGGAGATTATTAGATGTGCCTTTGATGATTGCTACTCCTATGGGTGTTAGTGTTGATGTGGATTATTATTACCTTGACTGTGTGATTGAGATTGATGATAACATCTTGCGTGCTGATCTGATTTAGTTGCCTGTACTAGAGTTAGATGTTATCCTGGGTATGGATTAGTTGACGTGACACCGGACAGTTATAGACTGTTATCAGAAGAGAGTTAGATTCCAGCCTGAGGAGCAGCCAGAGTTTGAGTTTTAGGGTGATATTCGGGAGTTCCGGGTTAACCTAATTTCTACTATCCAGGATAGGAGGATGATTGGGAAAGGCTGTTCAGCCTATTTAGCACATGTGATATATGTATAGAAGTCTTTTGTACAATTGGATCAGATACCAGTGGTTCAGGAGTTTCCTGATGTATTTCCTGAGGAGTTGCCAGGATTGCCCCCTGATAGGGAGATAGAGTTTGAGATTGAGGTGCATGCAGGCACTGACCCTATATCTATTCCACCATACAGAATGGCTCCAGCTGAACTGAAGAAATTGAAGGTACAGTTACAGGAGCTATTGGATAGAGGGTTCATCAAACTAAGTAGTTTTCCTTGGGGTGCACCGGTACTGTTTGTAAGGAAGAAAGATGGCTCTTTGAGGATGTGTATAGACTACAGGTAGTTGAACAAAGTTACAGTGAAGAACAAGTATCCATTGCCTCGGATAGATGACATGTTTGATTAGCTGTAGGGTGCTAGCCATTTTTTGAAGATTGATCTGAGGTCTGGGTACCACCAGTTGAGGATTAGGAAGGGTGGTGTACCTAAGACTGCTTTCAGGACCTGTTATGGACATTACGAGTTCTTAGTATTGCCATTCGGGTTGACCAATGCACCGACTGCTTTCATGGATCTTATGAATATGGTGTTCAAGTCATATTTGGATATGTTTGTCATTGTATTTATTGATGACATACTTATCTATTCTAGGAGTGAGGAGGAGCATGTGGAGCATCTAAGGATCGTGTTGCAAACACTTCGGGAGCATCGGTTGTATGCTAAGTTATCTAAATGCTAGTTCTGGCTAACGGAAGTGCGTTTCCTTATGCATGTGATATGCAAGGATGATATTATGGTGGATCCTCAGAAGATAGAAGTGGTTGCTAATTGGCCCTAGCCTACCAGTGTTACAGAGGTTCGCAGTTTTCTAGGTATGGCTAGTTATTACAGGAGGTTTGTGAAGGATTTCTCTCGGATTGCAACTCCATTGACTAGATTAATGTGAAAACAGGAGCGTTATGTATGGACTGATGAGTATGATCTCAGTTTTCAGACCTTGAAATACTGCCTCACCAGTGCTCCAGTGTTGGCATTGCCAATTGTAACACCTCAACCAAAACCCTATAGGAACCCTTAAAGAGGGACTTAAGGGGAATTTTTCTCTTTCTTTATAATATGCTTATATGATATGTTTATGCATGAAAATGATATATATGCATGTTATATGACTTGATTTT
>CANXYC011069746.1:0-13412 GCA_948193065.1 Aleurites moluccanus | reverse complement strand
TTTTTATTTGTATTGCTTAAGCTATATTAAGCTTATTTGTGTATGCATGCCATATAGTTTTATTTATGGGTTCTTCGTGGTATTGGTAGCATAAGCATCACCCGTACCCTAGAACCGTCATGGCTCCTAAGTTGGGCTGTGACAAATTTGTTATAGTTGATGTCTATATAGGAATGAGTGTGAACCACTTTTGTGGGTGAGATGAATATAACAATCTTGTCAAATTTGTGATTCGTGTCAAGATGTTAGATGATGAGTTTTTAAGTTTAAAGAGTTAATATTAAGGCATAAGTGTTTGGGGTTAATGAAGATTATCAAGTAAATTGGTTGTATCAGATGAAAGAATGAGAGAGTGATTGTGGTTAGCGAGTAAGTTAACAAGGGGTCATTTAGAGTTTTGATATTCAAATTTGAGGATATATTTATGATTATAATTAGTCAAGTTAAGAAAAAAGATAGTGAAGTTGTGAATTGAATGGTTTAGTAGAGTATATGCCTAGTCAAGCTAGAGTAATTACTAGATTTGCTACCCTAAGAGTTTTGTATTTTGGTCTTTAGTGAGGTATAACAGAGTATATAGCAGAAGCGTGGTGAGTATAATTTGAGTGAGTGAAATATGTATTAGTTTGAAAATTTTAAGGACAAATTTTCTAAAGGAAAAGAGTGTAGCATCCCGAATTTTTAATTATTTTAAAATCCTGTTATATGAGAAATTTTAATTATTTGATTTTAAAGGAATATTTAATTAAAGTTTCACAATATTTTTGGATTTATACTATTTTAATTGAATTAAATTTTCATTATTTATTTTAATCAATATATATTTTGAATCACAAAAATACAAATAAAAATATTTGGAGGAAAATAATTATAAGGCCTGATTTATAATTTCAAAAATTTATAATTATTGTATTATTTATTTATTTGATTATTTAAGTTAAATTTTAAATGAAAATAATATTTTGAAGAATATATATATATATATATTATAATTGATTTTAAAATTTTGGTAAGAAATATTTAGTAAAATAATCCTCCAGATTTTTATATAATTTATTATTATTATTATTATTATTATTATTATTATATATTTAGATTTTGAAAAAATCTGAGAGATAAAGAGAGAGAGATAAAGAGTGAGAGAGAGAGCGGGGGAGAGAGGGAGGGTGCCCGAAGTCTATCCTCTGGCCAGTGGAGGCATGCACCACCTCTACCACTGGAATGGCAATGCTCTGGCGACCACTTGGAGACTAGTGGAGGCTAGAATCATCCAGAGCAGTCCCCACAATTGAACTTTCTTAGCCGATTCTAGTAACCAATTCTGATGATTTCAACTCCGTTAGACTAGTTTGTGTCTCAACTTTTCTATGACACCTAATTTTCCAGAAATGGTGATCGAAACTTGAAATGAAAATTAAGGAACATGGTTCTTATTCAACATTTGAGAGTAAGTGAGTTTATAATTATTCTAAAATTATGTTAATTATTTTGGGGCATTTACTGAAGTAAATTTGTGAGAAATATTAAATTTGGACACTGATACTAAAATAATTGTCGAGTGATATAAATTTAAATAATCATTAAATTATTTAAATAAAATTAAGATAATTAATTTGGAGTAGTTATAAAATTTATTTGAGTGATATTTATGAATATGGGTATCAAAATTTGAAAAATTATGAAGTAAATAAATTAAGACGGTTGTTAAATTAGACAGATAAATTAATTTAAATTGAAATAAATAATTAGAGTATTTTGGATAATGTTTCTAGATAGTCTATTGTAATAGTTGAAGTTAAATTAATTTCTAACTAGGTTAATTCTTTGTCTCCTTCTATCTATTTAGTGGAGATTGTTAGTGAATAAGGCATATAAAAGAGAATTTTAAAATGTTGGCCGACCATCTTTGGGCATTTGAAGACCAAAATTCATTTTTGTGTTAGTTTCTAATGCCTTAGGAGTTTTTTCAAGAGAAAGAAATTTCATTTTCTTCTTCTTCTTCGTTTCTTCTTGTTTACCTTTGCAAGCTAAGGTAAGTGCTTACGTGATAAAAGTAAGAGCTCTAATAGAACAAGGTATAAACAAGGCAATTATGGATCAACTAGAGGCACAATATTTGATGTGCTAGAAATCAAATTGGGTAGTCTTGATTTTGCATTTCAAGAGGTAATCTTTTACCTTGTACTTTTGAGTCCTTGCATGTTGTATTTAGGTCACTAATTGGATGATCCTTATTATATATTCTTAGTATGATCTTGTGTATGTTTAAATTTTGAAAAATCACTTTTGTCACGCTCTATCATTGGTCATATCATGCTAATAAGAAGACTGATAATTGCATGGTAATTTCTTGAATTTTGAATTCAATTACTAAAGATTTAGAGGATTCCTTAGAAGAGAGGTTTGATGAGAGTGATGACCCTATTGATCTATCAAATTCAAAGGAAAATTAGCTCTATTACATAAGGAAATGTGAATGTATAGTGGTACACTTTATAGAACTCAAGAAACAGTGGGATGAATTAGGTTGTTTGATACAAATTCTTATCTTCATATGTGGAATAGATAAAGGAGTTATTGATATAACCTCTTTGAACAAACAAATGCCATTCTTAATGGGATTAAATGATAGTTATGATCATGTTAAGAATCATATTCTCTAGCAGATCTACGGCCTAATGTTAAGAAGGCATATTTTATGATTTTGAGGTAGAAAAGCAAAAAAGAAGTATACACTAACTTTGTTGATAATAGTAACAGCAATGTGATGTTTGTGAAGAATCCAACATACAAAAGAGAACCTAGTTAAGAGTACGGAAGGCACAAAAATGATTATGACAAAAGAAAATAGTATGGTAAGGATTATAAGAAGAACGCATATAGATATTGCATACACTGCAATATGTTAGTGCATGAGAAGGATGGTTCTTTAAGTTAATTAGGTACCTTAAGTGGTGTGATAAGCCTAAGAAGTAGAGGGAAAAAGAGTAAGTAAGGACAGTAACGAGTCGAATTTGGGGTAAGTTTTATAAAACCCAAAGTTGAAACCATTTATTTTTTTTTCACTTTAAAAAATTAATATTATTTTCTTATATGTATTTATTCATTTATGTATCTTTTTTTACATAGCCATACAATATATTTTATATTTCATATAAAAAATAACTATATATAAAAAAATAACTAAAAATAAAAAATATAAATTAATTAGATATAAATATAATATTAAAAATAAAAATATATATAATCATATTGAATTCGAGTAAGTTATACCATTATTCAAACCCGACTCAGGTTCAAATTAGAAAATCTGTCCATGCTCCATTTATAATACGAGATAGATATTATGGTCGAATCGGGTTAGCTATCCAACGGGGCATATAAAATTGCCACCCCTAAGAGTAAGTAAGGATGGCAGCTCAAGTTTGTGGTTATAATGTTAAAGATACAAATTCAAATCAATAACAACCTAAGCAAGAGGAGTGGATTTATGTTATTACCACAACTATTGAGAAAGAAGTTCAGAAATTCTTCAAAGGCAAGATAGTAGTAGATGCAGGATATATGAATTACACTACGCATGTACTCTTTCTCTAAATTGCCTTGATTATGGATTTAAAATATATGGATAATAGACTCAAGTGCTACATATCATATAAGCTTTGACATGAGCCTTTTGATTGATCTGCCTAAATTGAATACAACCAAATTTGTTCACCTACCAAACAGATCAACTAAAACAATACATAACATAGGAACAATAACTTTAAGTTCCAAGATTGTCTCTACCAAAGTCATGCATGTACCAAGTTTCAAGTTCAATTTACTATCTATTAGTAAATTGACTCACATACTCTAATATCAAAATTATTCCTTCTAATACACACTGCTTTTTTAGGACCTTTTGACTTATAAGAACATAGCAATTGGCAAAATGTATGATGAACTTAATATCTTGGACAAATCAAGCTTTCTTGTAAATAACTTATTAGGGTTTCAAGATAAGGCAATTGTTCCAATAAAAAATTTTCAAATAGTTTTGCCCCTTTCTTATACAACTTCAACTTTAAATAATGAAAATCATTTTATTCGTTATAATTGTTCCACAATAGATTTAGTCATGCATCTTTATCCAAAATTAAACATATCTCAATTTCAGTTCAATTAGAATAGGATATAACCAATATATATGAGATATGCTCACTCTCTAAACAACACATATTGCCTTTCATGAAAAGTGAAATCCACGACATTTAACTATTTTACCTAATTCATATGGACTTTTGGGGTCCATATAAAATAGCGTCACTAATATGAGCCCATTATGAATGACTAAGATGACTTCAATAAAACCACCTAGACCTTTTTATTTAAGGACAATATATAAAACTCACTTTTTTACAACAATTCTTTAACATAATCCAAAACCAGTTTGGTAAAATAGTTAAGCAAATGAGAATAAATAGTGGCATTTAATTCATCAGTTTTCCTTGCCAACAATTACTTTCAAACTTAGATATCTTACATTTCTTCAATTGTTTATTTTTATGAAAGTTGATGTCACTTTTATGAAGGCAGATATTTATTATTTTTATAAAAGTTATTTATCATCTTTTATAATTGATATATAGTATTGGAAATCTTATACATGTATTAGGAAATGTTATAAAGGTACAAGGAATGTTATAAATGTTCTGGAAATTTTTATATATAATGAAATGATTATACTACACTTTTATAAATATGTATGATAAAGGTATTAGAAATGTTTCCCTTCATTATATTTTTATTTGCTCACTGAATGATCATACTTATCTCTCTTATTTTAACTTTTTTTCATATATTAGCTTTTGATAGCTCCAATTTAGCATATAATTGTTGATGTTGTTCATCCATCCTCTTCATCGGTCAGCTCTGTAGTTGAGGTTAGGCCAACATGTCATCTTTTGCTTATTAGAAACTCTGGAGTTGTATGAATGGTTATTTTATGATTAAGAAATTATAAGGCTATGTAAAAGTTAAACTAAAAGTCTTAATATATAGTATGATTAACCAGAGTTATATGGGATTGAGATCCTTACAATAGATTAGTCTACAAGCAAGTTCCATATGACAGGTTGAAATAAAGATAATAGTTAATGTTATAAAGGAATTTTGTCAGTTTTACAGGTCACTTCCAATTCCTATAGGGTGGTTTTAGGGTATGGCATAAAGTATATAATATAGTCTCTTTTAAGTGCTTTTGTCTGTTTTTCAATCATTGAAGTGTTGAATGTATTAAAAATGGCCCACATGCACAGAGCTAGCCACTATATTACTCTCCACTTGTGACACAAATGGTAAAATGATGAAAATAACCTTCACAAATGCCAATATGATTTTAGATATTTTTTCACAAATGCTAAGTTGTTAACCTCCAGGACCTAATCCTCACTCTTAACCACCACCAGTGCCACAACCTACTCTACAACTCTCTTATCTTTCAATGAAAAATTTCACCTAACAACTTTCAAATTCCCTTTTGTGTTCTCTTCATTCAACAAACCCAAAACAAAAGCAAGAATTTGCTGCTTCAACACTAATAGTAAGTACCAGCTGTGAGGCCTCGCCCGAGCATTGAGATGCTCTTTCGAGTGATTTTTCATACAATAAAAGAAATTTTTACTTTATATTTATAAATTATTCTTTTGACTTTTATTTTGAAAATTTTAGTAGAGTTGCCACCTTCATTCTTAAGGGAAAAGAAAGGAAAACCCATTTTGACTCCAAAATATAACCAAAAGATAAAATCACTAAATTTTCGAATCGGGATTGAGTTCGAAGACTTATTTTTTAGTTTTAAGTAACTCAAACTTGGCTTTCCATTTAATGATTGATTTAAGAAAAAATTATTTTTATGAACAAGTTATAAGAATGACATTTATACATGAATGAAGCAAAAGCTTGTAATTATAAATATCCATAAGCAATAAAGTAAAGAGATTTAATTAATACATCAAAACCCAAAAATAGGGAATATCAACTCTAAACCTTATGGAAATTCTATGTCGACTACACATTCCCCAAAATTACATAAAGAATCAAATACAAAATATAAAAATTGAAAAGCAAAATGGAGGTTTTTTGGTGTTTTTGAATTTGAAGCTATGAAATAGTTTGTCTTCGTATCCCTTTGAATGGGAATCAAAACCTACGCAGTTCTCCCTTTTTCCAAAAAGGGTTAGGTCTGATTTTAAGAAAAGTCTGATTTTATCTCTCCTATTTTGTCATGTTTTAGTTCTTTTAATTGATGCTTTACCAATTTAAAGAAAGTTAGAAGAATAAAGATACAATTAATTATTCTTTAGTTTGATACTTTACCAAATTAAAGAAAGGTAGAAGAAGAGAGATGCAATTTGCAATGTATTAACTTTGCAAAGATTGAGTTTAGAACATAATACCTTACTTCATGATTTGGACAGAGGGGGTCATAGAGTTCTTCTGGATCGAAGTTTCACTTTCGTTAGGGTAATAAAATCATTCCAAAAGTTCAAATTAATTAATTAACCAAATTGAATTAGTTAGTTAATTTAATCAAAAGGTGATAGTCTTTTATTCCTCCCACTCAAAAAGAGTTGGAGAAATTGGTTCGAAATCAAAGAGAGATGAATCGCTTATGTTGAAGAAAATCGAATAAGGAGGGAGAATGGAGAGCCAACTAAAGAAAACTCAAATTTGTTGCTCTGGTGTAATTCTCAAAGTGTATGGGAGCTTATATTTATAGAAAAAAGGCTAAGGGTCAAGCTAGACAAAAATCAATGTGGGAATCAGAGGAAACCCGCTGGAGCCTCTTGGTGGTGCCACCAAAACATGTTGGCGGTGCCACCAAAGCATACTGGCACCACCACCAAAGCACGCTGGCGGCACCACTAAAGCATACTAGCAGTGCCACTATGGCTATGGTGGCTTCCGCTAAGGCTTCTTGGCGGTGCCGCCAAAGGCCTTGGCCTTTCCACCAATAAGCCATGTGGCATTTCCAGCTTCTTTCGGTCCAATTTATCTGATCCAAAGGTGTAATATCTGCCATTTTTATTGTATTTTATTTATTGTGTATTTGATGAATTTAAATTTATTAAGGATGAGAATGTTTGCGAAATCCAGAAATTTCTGGGTTGCAGGATTTTATGAGGCTAAATGCTTGATCTAAAAGAAATAATTTTGTAAAGTATAAAACATAAAAGTTGTGAATTTATATTTTATCTTCAATTTTGTAAAATGGCTTGGTAAAAATTCTGTAGGTGTGAGGAGTTATGTCTCCTTGAGCAGGACTTGTCTGGTTTGGTATTTCTGCAGGAAATCTGTGTATGTTTGAATTTACTGGGAATGACTGAGGAAGTTTGAGCCAAAGGTGTAAACATGAAAAATGTTCCTTTGTGTGTTGTGGTATTGGCTGTAAAATTTTAGGAATTTTGGATAAGTATAAGTCAATGGAGAGTGAAATTTATCAGGACTATTCGGATGGATTTTAGGGTAGTAAGTCTGGGTGACCTTTGGAGAGTCACCATGGTCTGTGTAGTTGCCTTTGTAGCTTAAATTTTGGATATGTTGAGCCCCCTGTATGTTTACTTTAAGTGGCAAAAAGAATCAGGAAGTTTAGATGTTTGTAGCTCATTTGCGAGCTGATTAAGTATAAGTTATCAGAGAAGAGTCTCAGTTTGGACAGAGATTGGTTATGGCGAGCCGACAAAGTGCACGGTGGCATTTTGCGAGCCAGCAATGCGAAGTGGCAAAGTGGCGAGGTGAGGTTGGCAAAGTGGCTATTGGCAAAGAGGCATATGCGAGGAGACATATGCGAAGTGGAGTTAGGCGAAAAGGCATTATGCGAAGAAGTATTATGCAAAGAGGCATTTTGCGAAGAGGCATTTTGAGAAGAGGTATTATGCGAAGAGGAAATGTGCAAAGTGGCAGTTCATGGGCAGAGTTTGGCGGAGAGGGACATAGGTGAAGCGAGTTGGCGAAGAGGCGAAGATGCGAAGAGGCATTGCCGAGGTGGCATATGCGAGGTGGCACATGCAAGTAAGAATTCACGAGGAGAGTTTGGCGAGGTAACATATGCGAGCTGGTTACGTGAAATGGGATTCGCGAAATGGCTGCTGCGAAGTGGCATTGCCGGATTAGTTTAGCAAGCTGGGAAGTGTGAGCTGGGAATGGCGAGCTGGTTTATGCGAGGTAGCATTGCCAAGGCAGGTTGACGAGGTGAGCTGGCGAGCGGGATTTTGGGTAGTGGCCTATTTAACCCAGTGCCCAGTAGCGATTTTCTGTGCGATTTTCTGTCTTCTTTCTTCGTTCTTCTTCCGTCTTTCCCGGATTTGTTCCATTTCTTGTCTAAGGCATTAATATTCAAAATTAATGCATTAGATCGCTATATTAGCATATTTCAAGGCAGAAATTATCAGATTCAAGCAAAATATTTCAGGAAGTCAGTTTTTGGAGAAATAAGGTAAGTTTTCTTCAAATGTCAATTCTTGTTAGATTAATAAATTCTGATGGTTAGAATAGTCAATTAAAGGTATATAGAATTTATTGCAAGCATTTTAAGATTATACTTTATAATTAATGTTGGAGGAATTAGAATTAATGGACTGTCATAAATAGTAACATGAATAGTAAATCCGAATTAAATGCAAATTTTTCTTTAAGAGATGAATTAAATTGATGTTAGAAATTAAGAATAGAAACTCTAAGATGGTTAATTATTAAGGAATCATGTTGAATAGTATTAATTTAAGAAAACCCTATTTTTTGTATATTTGGGAAAATTTCTTAGGAGAAGGAAACCAAAGAAATTGAGGAGATTATTGTGGGCAATCTGTTAAAGGAAATTTGAGAGTAAATTGTGTTGAGGTAAGTGTGAACATTGCATTGTTTATTGCTTCTTGAAATAATAAGACTAAACGTTCTTATTGTTTACCCATGAAATTTCCTTATACTTGATATTGTATTATCAAACTATTAAATGTAAATTTTATGATATTCTCAAACTGAGATTGACCCTTGTTTATAAGATTATTATACATATGTATATAATGCAAGTGACTTGATTAATCTTTTTGGATCAAGTTCATATGTTTCCTACTTGATAAACTTGATTGAAATTATGATATATGTTGATGGTCTTGTGACCAATATGTTCTTGTGAGATGAAAACATATGACCCTATGGATAGAACGCTCTTCCTAATGAGAGTAAATTCCTTGGTCCATTGTGCACTTTGGGAACCTAGCTGGTAGGGTTACTGTACCAGTGTTCCACCTAGAGGGGACCATGAGCTCTAGGCGTATGCCTGGCCAATCATGCGTTTGGTAGCAAGGACTACTGATGCGCTCTGTTGTGATAGGTAGTATGGCTATCGATGCACTCTGCAGTTCTACCATGATATTTGATAGTGTTGTTCGATTGTAAGCATTTCTGTTTCTTTGTAAGCCTAACCACATTCTGATTCTTACCTATGTTCTTGAAATGGATGTTTCCTTCGGATTATATATATGTATATATATGTATATGTATTTCTTTCTTACTGCATGTTCATATCTTACTGAGTTGAAGGCTCACTCTTCTTTTGTGAATTTCAGGTGATAGTGTAGCTCGTGAGAGAGCTAATAAAGAAGATCCAGCTTCTTGACTCATTCTTCCAAGAAGCCTTCATTGTAATTATTTTGAAACATGATCATGTGTATTCATTGTATGGTATTATGACACAATATGTATTGGGAGTATACTCTAGAGCTCCGTAGTTAGTCATTGGGGATGATAATATTTTGATATATAATTTGTTATTTTTGGGTTACCCTTGTTCCTTAGTGATGTGGGATACATCCTTTGATTAGTAAGGAACAAGAGGAAATTATGAAATGATATAGCAAAGAAATGAATTATGCTTATATGGATTATGAAAATGATATTATATGATGTTTATAATTGATATAATTGTGTATGAGATCCAGGATATGTGAGTTCTACGGGTTTATGATGGCCTTAAGCCTACCCTTGCCCTAGGACCATCGCACTACTGGAGTTGGGGTGTGACAGAGGTGGTATCAGAGCTATAGGTTTATAATCCTTAGCCTAGAAGATAGATAGAGATGCATGAGCACTAGTATAAGTATTGATTAAGATAACTACGGAGTATAGGAATCGTGTCTCATCCAACTGTGTCTTCCTTTGGTATATATATATCTGCGTTAAGTATGCATAGTGAGTCTGGTTATGGAAGTGGAAGGATATAAGAAGACCATCACTTTTGTTTATGTTGATTCAAAGAAGTGGTGATTTTGTAAATTAAATAGCTAAGGTGAGTGACAAATATATTATTATGCTTATAATTGAATTCAAATTGATGAACTGAAATTTTCATGCCTTTTCATTACTTTGGCCGAATCTAAAGTGAGCTTGTTTTGATGTGTATTTTTTTTATTTTGGCCTATTGAATCATTGATCTTTCATTGTGAGCCATATTGAATAATTAATCCTTGTTATATTAACTATTTGACCTAAATATTGAAAATCCTCGTAATGGTTGAACCCTAAAGTGATATCAATTATGCTACATTTTAAGCCATTGACTTGATTATTGAATGAATAATCCAATGTGAACTTAAAGAAGTTCAGTGACAGAACTACCCAATTCGATGGGGTAGGAAAAATTCATCAGCATTGTGCATAATGAATATGATAAGCATGCTACCGAGATATGTAATCTCTACTTCATGATAATTAGTGGCCCATTATTCTATCTTGCAACTTATTGCATTGAATTCACCATGATTGTATTGATATTCACTTCTTTATTGTATTTCTTACTTGATATTATTTGATGTACCTTATTCATTAATTAATTGAATATAAACTTTAAGTCATTCTTGTGAGCTAGCCTTGAAATACTTAGCCTCAAAAGTATGGTAGTATATTTGTTACTCACTGAGTTTTACTCGCTCTTTATGTGGTTTAATATTTTTTAGGAGCAGAGTAGATAGTGGTTGTTATAACAATCAATTCTTCCTTAAGTTGTGGAACTCTTGATATCTAAATAAATTTCTATCATTTTGGAGTCCAAATGGCTACTCTAGATTGCTCCATGGTTTGAGATGTAGAAGTGGATAGTTATGGGATCAATGTTTATATTTAATAACATAAATGATGTATGCATATTCATATATATGTAAATTAAATGGATGGATAGTAAGTTAGTGGAGATGTTGTATGCTAAATATTGAATATTGAGACATGATGATGTGAATATTGAAGTTGAGAACGAAGTTGTATTGAAGTGATATTTTATGCAGGTTGAAATTTTGGGACTTTAACATTAAATAGGGGATGCCATATTGGATTTTAAATTGAAATATGTATAAGAGTGGGGTTCCACGAGTGGCTGGTTGCTTTAGGTTTTTTCACGCCCTAAGACCATCATATTCCTGAAGTGGGGAAGTAACACAAACGAAGGTTACTTTAGAGGTAGTGGAGGATTTCTCTAATGCTCTTTTTTCAGACCTGTAAATTCTTGGAATAGCAGCTTAGAACAAGGAATTGGTCAATGCTCTTTTTAATGATCAAGATGAAAAAATTATCTTACATATTCCTCTTAGCTCTCGGCAAGTAGAGGATTATTGGTATTGGTCTTATATTCCAAAAGGTAAATATAATGTTAAGAGAATTTATCCCTCAATGCATAATTTTTATCCAAATGATTACTCTTCCTTATAATTCTTATTTATGGAGGAAATTATGGAATCTCCATAGTCCTGACAAATCCAATGATTGTGTATGGTGCGCCCTTCGTAATTGTTTGCCAACAGCATCCCTTTTAATCACTACAAGATTAGAGGTCGAGGCCATTTGTCCTATTTGCAGAGTAGATATTGAGACACATTTTCATATTCTGGTCACTTGTAATTTCACTCATCAATGTTGGAATTCGTCTTCTATAGGATTTTATAGAGGAGACTGTAATAATTTAAGTGATTGGTTGCAGGCTTTATTTTACATTATGGATTTGGATAACTGTGGTTTTGTGACAATGCTAGGTCGGGCCATTTGGAGTGCTAGGAATGAGCTTGTATGGAAAGGAGTTAATGAATCCAATTCCAATGTGGTTCGCTATGCAGAAGTTGGAGTTAGTGAATGGCGAGCAGCTCAAGCTCTTTAGAATTTTAGGCAGATTATTCCTTCTTCTAGTTCACATTCTATTGCCAAATGGTCAAAAACCTCAGGTAATATATTTAAAGTTCAATGAAGATGCTACAATATTCAATTTACTAAGGAAAGCTAGATTGGGAATGCTAATTAGGGACCATAAAGGGAAGGTTGTGGCTGCCAAATCTATTTTGCGTCATGGCAATCATGACCCTTTGCTGGAAGAATCTTTGGGAGTCAGAGAGGCTCTCAATTGGATTAAGGAAAGAAGTTATATAAAGGTTGTAGTTGAGATGGATTCATAGCTTGTGCTTCAGGTACTTTAGTGTTGGGATTTAGGCCGTTAGGCGCAGTGGAAAAACAAAAAAAAATCCCAAACCAAAATCTCTATGTTGATTAAAATTGAAGATTAATTAAAAGATCAAGATCTTTACCTTTGTGTTTGGAAACCTTTTCTTCACTTGATCACCAAGAAAGGGTTGTAGCAAAGCACTATCCTTCGCATAAGATGAGGAAAGCCCGACTAGTAATTCACGCAAAGATTAAACAACAAGCTTTTAGGAAAAAGGTGCCAAAAATCCTTAGTTGCAAGACTTAGGATTTTTTGTTTGGATGGAGAAGGAATGGTGACCGAATTCGTTTTTGATTTTCCTCTCAATATTTTCGGCCAAGGGATGTGATTTATGACTTAGAGTTTTTTTAATTATGATCTCATCATAATTATATGGCCCTTGATTAATTAGGTTTTAATCTAACGGCTTAGATTAAAACAATAAGCCTAATGACAATAATGCCATTAATGAAAGGTCAAACACACTCATTTGACCTTGGACTGATTGATCCTAATATTAACACAATCCAATGGTCCTAATTTAATTAAATACATCATATGTAAATAATTAAATTAGATAATTAATTTAATCATACTAAATTATTGCAAAAACTCCATAATTAAATATATGAATTAAATCTCATTTAATCATAATTTAATTTCCTCTTTCACTGATTGTTTGAAATACTTTTATGTGTGTGACCTAATATGTTTCCTAATTAAATGGAAACCTAAGTTCTTAATTATTTCCTTAAATTAATTTAGGAAACTTTTAAGTGGAATTCCTATTTCCAAAATAGGAAATTTCCATAAAAGGTAATCCTTGTCCAACAAGGATTATATGAATTAAACTTCTTTAATTCATAATCAATTCTCCAATTGAACCTCTCTAACTTAAGTAGATCATGAG
>CANXYC011069703.1:0-43395 GCA_948193065.1 Aleurites moluccanus | reverse complement strand
TTTTAAAATTGAGTATTCCTGCCTCTAAATTCTCAGGCAGTAAAATTATTTAATTTACTATGTCATTATTTTATATTCACTGTATTAAATTTTTAGAGCTCCGCATTGTTATTTTCAATGTCAGGTTTTATTGTTCAGTGGCAAGTCAGACTTACTACGGGTTCCGGAAGCTTTATGCTTTCCCGTTCCCTAGTGCCGGTCATGTGCCCAATTGGGGTCGAGTCGTGACAATAACAGCGCAACATGCTACACCAACTCTACCAAATTTCTTTTTTTTTAAAAAAAAATAATAATAATAATAATTGTGCCACCACCAACTTCAATTTTATTTGCGGGAAGTAAGGGTGAGCATTTCATTAACGGAATCCAAATTCAACTGAATGAAAATTCTAATTAATTGAAAATTTTAAATTCTTTAAAATAATAATCGAATTGAATTAAAATTAAAAATATATATATATAATTGAACCAAATTAAATATTTTCAAGATTATAATCGAATTAATTAAATAATTATAATTTATAATTTATTTATTAATATAATTAAAAATTTTAAATATTATTAATAAAAAATTATTATAATAATAAATTATTGCTAAAAGGTATCGACTCGTTGAAATAGCATCGGCTAATGCGTAATCTGCTCTGGGCAAAAGGCTCTAAAATTTCATGTAGGATGAGTAGAATGCCCCAAATAATAAATAATAATAAAGGCAAGCTCGAAAATAAAAATGGATATATCAAGAATGAATTCAAATAGTTTCTCGCATGCTGTAAAAAAAAAAATTAAGGTAGAGATCATCTAGGGAGAGTGAATTATTGGCAGGGCATAGAGGATGGTGTGCTATTGCGCTCATTCTCCAACAACCCTGCATTAGCTGTGGTGTACAGTGAACTTTATGCACTGGGTGAGCCCTTGTACAGAGGATGTTTTGCTCATCTCCCATGGTGGCAGAAGCCATGGCTATTAGAGAAAGGATCAGCAGCTCTAGCATGGAAGTCAACTATTCTAAGTGTATAAAGAATCAGGATGTAGTAGCTAAAAAACAAACTCCATTATCAGCTACCATCAAGGTGATTGAAGGGCCAGCCCACAATCAATATTGTATGCGCGTTGGAATGCATCAACAAAAGCAAATATGTCGTCACTCGTCACCCACATCCACAAGGGCGTTACGGCCAAGTTTTGTTAGGTTTGCCGGAGAAAGAAGTTTTTATAATTTAATTTGAGTAACATGAAATAAATTGGTTTAATTTTTCTTTTTAATTTAAATTTTGATTCAATTAATAACTTAATTCGTTAATTATATAAATGATGTTAGTTGTGAGAGTCATTCATAATTTTTAATTAATAAAAAATATTAAATTAATAAAATTATATTTTTAATTAAAAAATATTAAAATAAAAAAAAATTTAGAAAACAATTTATATTAGAAAATTTAAGAATTTCTTCTTAAATTATTTTTTAAAATAAAAAATATTTTATCAAAAAATATTTTTATTTATTTTTCATTTTCAAAGTTATCAAAAAATATGAAAATAAATTTTTTAACACTAAATAATATTTTTTAAAAGTAAAAATATGATACAATTAAAAAAATATTAAAATTAAAACACAAATATGATCAATAAGAATAACAAAAAAATAAAAATATCCTTATCATTTATTTTTAATTAATTACATTTTATTTTTACTTTAAAAAATATTTTTTTAGTGTTAAAAAATTTATTTTCATATTTTTGATAATTTTGAAAATAAATAATAAATAAAAATATTTTTTTAAAAAATAATTTAAGAAGAAGTTAAATTATTTTTTTTAAAATTTTTTAATATAAATTATTTTCTGAGTTTTTTTTTATTTTAATTTTTTTAATTAAAAATATAATTTTATTAATTTCATATTTTTTATTAATTAAAAAATATGAATGACCACAACTAACACCGTTATAATAATTAACGGACTAAACCTTTAACGGACTAAACCCTTAATTGAATCAAAAATCAAGTTAAAATGAGAAATTAAACCGATTTATTTTCCATTACTCAAATTAAAATTTTTATATTACTCAAATTAAAATTTTGACAAAAATACAGACAATAAATTTGATATTTTCCCCTCAACTTTATTTCAAATTATAAAAGTGAAATAGCTGATTTCTTAGAACAATTATTCTGCAACATCATCTTTAATTAAAATTCCCAATGAGGAATAGATATTTTATAGAAATAGCTATTCCACATATTTATGGAAAATAGTGCAAATAACTGAAGAATAATCAAGCCATGGCTCATGAAATAGCTAATCCAATTCTACTTTGTTCTATTACATAAACCAAACAAAATATATGCCTTAGACAACAAAACCTAGCAGGAGCAAAAGACAACAAAACCTAGCAGGAGCAAAAACTTCCATAGCATATCTTATTCAAGCCATTAAAGCATCGTGCACACACAACCACAAATAAAAAAAGCACTGAACCATTTTGCCCTGAGATAAGCCGTATAAGGAATTGCCACTCGACAACTATGCACTTTAGGGTCATAGACATAAAACAACCAAACAACTATAACTTCTAAACAAACAGATCCAATAACCAAAAACAGAAATATACTTGCATGCAAACACAATCAGATATTATGGTTAATTGGTGAAAATGCATTACGAGAAGATGCTTATCCTCACAGTAGAACATAATAACAATATTAAGCTCACAAACAGGAAGTGCATCAAGAACCAGAATTTTCATGGGTAACAAGTTCCAACCATTTTTCTAGAAATTTACTTCCAAATGAATAAAACAAATGACTGCTTTTTTACTCATAAAAAAAGGCGAAAGAAAAGCTGCTATTGCACTACAGAGAATAAAGATCCGATAATTCACCTGGATAGCTCCCATTTACCATCGCAAGACTTTAAAAACTAAAGACACATACGGAAGAGAAGGGTTTTTGGGGGCAGAGCAATACTGTGATGCAGGATTCTAGTTCAAAGTGATGCTCTGAATTATCAAAGCTAAAAAAATAAAAACTCAGAAGTTCAGGCAAGAAAACAAAATGAACAAAAATGCAGGAAATAAGATCAAAGTAAATATTCTTGTACTTATAATTATTGTTCAAAATGATGCTTGTTATGAACCCAAAATATTAAGAATTGTGTTATATGATGAAATGAACAAGAAAAAAAAAGTTCAAATTAATGCCCTGTTGAATAATAATTGAAAAACATCAGCAAGAACAAGGGCCATAATTTGAAGTGGATGTCTAAACTTTATTATAGGTATATTTAAATCCATTAGCATAACACGCACACAAATATAATGCCAATTGATAAAAGCCATGGCTGCATCAAACTGCAAACCAAAAGGTTACCATAACAGTAGTTTAGATTTTGCAAAAGCCAAACATGGAAACTCTTGCAATAAAGTGATCAAATTGTGCAACTTATTAAAACAGTTGAACTTGGTGAGAAACTTATTACTTTGATCAATAAAATAAGAACAAAATCAATAAACCATCATTTGATCACTATCATGTCAGGCAAAATGTCAGCTAAGTGCTAAGGAGTATGGAATTGACCCAGTTAACAAATTAAATTGCCAACAGATGGACAGTGATCATATGACAGTCACATTCACAATTTCCTTCACTTCAAAGGACAATTACTAATTCTTACAATGTCGAAAATTTTTTCCGAACTGCAGCTTAAAAGGGAATAAAAAGACTAAATTGAAATAAAAAATTTCAACCACGTACACTGAAAGAATTATTTGAACTGCATTCTAATATAATTCACTGCTTTAAACAACTTCTACCCATAGTTTCTGCAGGCAAAGAACAAACCTTAACACCCCACAAGTAGGTTCAGAGCTATGTTCATTGTTGCAATCCTGAATGATACAAGTTAGAAAAATAAAATGGATCTTAAGTGCCCAAGAAGTAAAATCATAGATTAGAGGGTATAAACTCTGTTTTGTAGCATCCAAGAAACATAACTATCAGCATACTCATTGATATCCCAAATAAAATGCACATCGTATGAGCAAGCAAGGGCTTTAAATAGAATTCCCATGCCATCCCACTCAAGAGGAAAGGAAACAGCTTTGTTTTCATATTCCATAGTTAGCAATGATCAACTTAGAAATCTGGACAGGAATCTGTTGAATGATAGTGCCTCACATTTGTCCAATATATGCCTATAGCGGGTGTGTTGTTCATCATGTAGTGATTGCAGGTGGTGGAACCAAAAAGATTTTGTAGGTGACAGCAAAACACACGCACACACACACAAAGACAACATATTATACACATGCAAAGCAAAATATATAATTTATTATCTGCAAACACATCTCGGCAAAATAAAGTCATTCTCTTTCTAGTTCTTGATGCAAGCACATGGTTTTTATACAATTTCACATTATAAATTTGATCAACTAAACACAGGATATTGTGAGGCAAGTTCAATTTTATCTATTAATCTTCCAATGTTTCAGGCAGCTTAAATTCATCTATGCTTCCTGTTAAGGAGTTTAGAGGAGCAGCATGAGCAGATGCCCTATTGCCCCCTGCACCCCATTCATAAATGGGAAAATTAAATTGATGTTTTAGGACAAACAGCAACATGCCCCGTAGCATATTGTTGACAACAAATGCGCAGGCTCAAATACCATTGTTTCAGCAGTTCCCTTTATCCCTTGATAAGTTGATGTCTCATTTTACTACTCATTCAATCACTTTTGCTACTCATTATCACTCAAGTTTCCAACCAAATCAACAGCTAATTTTAGTAGAGGGGCATAAATCCATATCAAAATAATATAAAATACCAATTTTAAATTCCCAAAACATAATTATGAACAACAAAATGAAGAAGAACAAGGAAGCAAAATGGCCCAGGTTTTCAAAAAAAAAATCCCAAAAAAGAAACATAATACATACACATTATATATGCGGCTAAGATGTAATCAAAGCAAATCAATCATGAGCATGCTTGTAAGACCCAAATTAGAAAAACTCCCTCGTTCTAGCTCATCAAATAAATATAGAAGACAAAAAAAAAAATTGACGCCCAGCAGGATTATAAATCAGAAATTAGAAACCCTAGATAATAATGTTACAAAATTATTATTATCATATAATCATCAGTGAAATCCATAATTTAGTACAAACAGATCTCAAGATAATAAACACGAAAAAAATCCTAAAACATACCAATATGGAGCTAGAAAACCCTAATAAAGTCAGGCCTCATTCTCAACTGCAGTTGAGATTTCCTCGCCGGATGCCTCCATCGACACTGCATCAGGATTCGGCGACCCCGATACACCATTATTCACATCAGAGTCGGACCTGGGCCGAGCCTTGACTGTATCTAGCATGCGCTTGCTTATCTCCTTGGAATAGAGCTGTAGGATCTCAAGGCGATCATCATCCTCGGCGGTCGTAGCGCTGTTAGCCATGCCGAAGGCCTCGTCTTCAATTCGGCGTGCAGCAGCCTCTGCCTCATCGCGAGGGATCTCTCCATAGCGCTTAGAAAGAACTGAAGGAGTAGATAAGGTCTCGATTAGACGCGTGATGACAGCATCTCGCGTACGCTGCGTGGGAGGCCAAATGCTCAGCGAAATACCGCTGCTACTCAGCTTCTTCGGCTCTTGTTGCTGTGGCTTCGATTCCACTGGGGCAGAGTCTTGTTCCGGCGGAGGTGGCGCAGTGGTGGTGGTACTGGTGTCCGAATCGGTCATTTTCGCGAAGAAACTAGAAGTTCTTTAGGATTTGGAAAGGAGCTTGTGTGTATAAAAAGGCCTGGGCTGTGAAGCGTATTGTGGGGTCAATTTATGGGTGTTGGGTGAGACATAATGACCGGTTACCTTAGATCTGATCTGATATGTAAGGGTTTATGTTCGAACGGTAAATATTCTATAGGTTTTGCTTTCTTTCCTTTCTCGAGAAAAAAATATAAATTTGAACTTAATATTTGATAATAGAACCATAAAAAAAGCTCCCTCTCTAGCAACTGAAGTATTAAACCAAATATTTGTTGAATCCGGATCTTATTTTATGTTTCTTTGTACTATGTCATTGTATATGGTCATATTTTTATTTTAATATTTTAACAGTTAATAATTTTTTATTAATAATATAACGCATAAAAAATATATAATATAATATCTAATTAATTAAAAAATTTATATTAATATTTATTTGTGAGACTACGGATAATTTAATAAAGGATAGAACAATTTTTATTTGTATTTCTACTAAAAATATTTTATTATAAATTTACTTAAAAATTATCAATTAATTATAATCACATTTAATTTTTTATATTAAATCTAACTCCAACTAAATACAAATTAAATATTAATCAAATTTAATTCAAAATTTTTATATTATTCGGTCATCTTTTATTATATTTTTTAATTTTCTTAAAGCGTTGTCAAATTAATTTTATTTTATAATTATATTTAATATTTTTTAAATAAAATTTTAAAATAATTGAGATTCTAATTTTGAGTTAAGTAATTTATTTAAGCTAATGAATTAGACGAATGTAACAATTTATGGATTGGACTAAGATGTACTATTTATATATTGTTTGTTCAATTGATAAGCATTTCGAAATATATATATATATATGAATATTAAAATTTTAAAATATATAAGTAATTAAAAAATAAAATTTATTTAAAACAATAAAATATATTAAAAGGTATTTATATAAATTTTAATAGTGATAACATAAAATAATAATTAAAAATATGAATTTTTTTATTATTATTTAAAAAAATGAAGTTACGTTATTAATGTGAAATATATGAAATATGAGAATAAATAAATTCTATTATAACACTTATTTATTTGCCAATTGAATGGAAATGATTACATTTCAAATACCATGTTTTCTTAACCCAATAATTACATTTTTTGTGCTTTTATAATTTTATACCTTAATTTTAATTAAGGGTAAATAAACGTACCAATAGAAATAATGGAATATTACCTTTGGAAATTGTTAAGAAGACTTTTTTTATTAATTATTTTTTCCCTTCTTGTGGGTTTAATTAGTATAATTATTTTAAACTGTTTGCAACTGATTAAATTGATAATTTTGAACGATTTACTAGTTTGACTTTAAAAATATTAGAATTGAAATAGGTTGAATTTTCAGTTTCCTACATATTTTGAGAATTTCCTCAAATGTATTTGGCAGCCTGAAAATGCACTAAGAAACATGCAGGGATCAATAATTAAAATGCCCAGTCATTCCCAATTCCATTCAGTTTAATTTCACAAATTAACCAACCCAAGTGAGTTTTATCTACTGTTTACTTGCAAGTCACACCTAGCTGGGAAAAGGAAAGTGTCGAGTTGGGCTTCTAGGCCTAACACAAGTGACTTAGAAGAAATGTAATACACAGTTGTTTGTAATTTGTATAGTGATTTGGTTGCTAGTCAAGATATAATCATGTTCTCTATTGGGTGGTGTCACATCTATAAAAGTAATAGATTTATAAACAAATTAGCAAATATAAGGCAGAGACAAAAGTGAAAAACAACTTCTACCAAAAAAATGTTCCAACAAAAAGAATCCTGAGCTAACAATACAATTAAATGGACCATGCATCATTCTTTCTTTTTTTAACACTAGCTTCGGCTTTTATTCCAAAAATGACTTCTAATAGTACACTAACATGATCACACAAGTGAAAACAAACTCAAAAAGACAATTAATTTGGACAACAATGATTATAATATAATAATTGCAATCAAAACACTAATTATAGGTCATGGAGGACATTAATCATTAACTCACGTGCTCTACACATGGCTTCCAAAGGTTGTACTTTAGGCATAGTGATTCCTGTCCCTTCAGACATATCCACTTGCTCTTCATTGGGTTTTTCCCACTCAAAGCATTGAATTAATGATGCCAATGCCAAGCCCACTACTCTATTTGCAAGGCCAGCCCCAGGGCAAGCCCTTCTCCCCAATCCAAATGGAATCAATTCATACGGCTTGCCATCTAAACCTTCGAATCTCTCAGGCCTGAATTTTGTTGGGTCTTTCCATACCAAGGGATCTCTATGAATAGCCCAAGCATTGACTAGCAACATTGTGCCTCGAGGAACATGATAGCCCCCAACGATGCAATCATCAGATGATTCGTGTGGTACTAGAAGTGGCACTGCTGGATAAAGTCGAAATGTCTCATTTATGATGCTTTGCAAGTATGGCAGCTTGGGATAATCAGACTCGTCTACCAATCGGTTTTGACCAACAATTGTATCCAACTCAACTCTAGCCTTCTTTAACACCTCAGGATGGTTAAGAAGAAGCGACATAGCCCACTCTATTGTTACTGCCGATGTATCCGTCCCCCCAGTTAGCATTACCTACATGAAAAAATCAGCTATTAATAGCTATTTGAAGTAATAATTAATGTCAATCTAAAACTTAAATGTAATTATTAGTCATACGGGCATACCATTATCAGGCCTTTGATGATTTCATCAGAATAGATTTCAGGTTCAGATTCTTGTAAAGATAGCATATTGTCAATCATTGTTGTAGACCGTCCTTGTTCTTGTGGGCGATATTTCTTTTTGGCTCGAAGTTCATCTATCAAACCTTGATAAAATTCATCACATCTTTTCTTCAATCTCAGTATCCTTTTCTCTGTCCCCAGAAAATCAATCCACCGTAGGAATGGCAAAAAATCCGCTGGATTTGATGCTCCACTCACTTCAAAAATCTCCCTTATAATATCACGAAATTGCTTAGCTTCCTCCAAATTTTCCACCTCTGCTCCAAAATATTGTTTCCCTGAAATAATCCTCATTATGATATTAAAAGACATCTCTGACAGTCTAGATTTCATCTCCACTTTCACAAAACTTGAGTTTGACTTTTCGAATAGATCTTTAATCAAGAACTTAACTTCTTGTTGTCTAATACTCAAGAACGTATTGAGTCTATTTGTTGAGAAAATTTCAAGTGCAGCAATGCGTCGGAGGTTACGCCATAGGTGACCATAAGAGCAAGCACCAATTGTGGTATAGTTGTAATTTAGGTGTTTGCCAACAATAAGGCGAGGCCTATTGGCAAACACAAGGTCGTTTTTGTTCAAACACTCTTCCACTAAGGTTGGAGATGATATGATAAGAACATTACGGGAACCAAATGAGAGGAATAAGATTGGACCGTAATTGTTTGATATGTTTTGCAATACTCTGTGGATTGGTTGTTTTATAAGATGTAAATGGCCAATTATGGGAATTGCTGGAGGGCTTGGTGGGAATTTTTTATTCCATGTTTGTTTGAGTGAAAAAAGCTTTGAGAGAAGAAGGATTATTGAAATGGCAGAAAGGAAGTAAAACCATATCTCATCCATATTGGACGAATGTTTGATGCTCTCTTGGACAAGAGAAATTATTTGATTTTATAATAAAGGCAGGGTGCCGGCCAAGTAACTCTACATCACTCTTTTGATTACACACCCACATACGTGTGTGTGTTTTCTTTGACGAATCCCTAACAAGTTATAAGGAGCCTCTGTCTTTTTAGCCACATTCATTGGATTATTATATTTCTTTATTAGCATTTTTCATATAATTTAAGTTTCTTGCTTATCAAGGTTATAGTTCTTTTGGACGGATGTTTGCAAAATGCTATTGTTCGGAGGTGTCAGAAGTGATATTGTTGAATGTTAGCGTTCAACAAAAGTTGTTTTTAGAGTTCCAATCAAATTGAAACTTAATTTAAAAAAAAAAAAAAAAAAAGTGTTTGGTTGTTTTAAATATTATATATTAATGTTATGTACGTTGTATTGATATTCTATTTAAAATTGTGAAGTTCTAATTAAGTTAAAATTTATAATGAGAATCTAGTTCATATAAAATGTTTTTTTTTAATTAGTAATTGAGGGTACTAATTAAGAAAATAATTTATATAGAGTTTAATAAATAAATTAAATATTAGGCAAAAAAGTCTAGAAATTTTATTTTTATGTTTTTATTTATTTATTTTTACTTTAACCAATCTGATTGGTTTGATAATGTCATAAGTTTATCGAAATATTTCTAGATAATAGATGGAAATATATATATTATATCGTACTCCACCATGAAATACAAACAAATTCAGATACCCAGCCTTGTTAATTATTTGATTGACAACACGGTACAACACTGCTCAAAGTTTAGAGAAGATATTGATCATTGACTCACGTGTTTTGCAAATTACCTCAAGAGGTGCTCAAGCTTGGGCATCGTGAGTCTTGCTCCTTCTGTCATGTCTATTTCTTCTTTGGTAATTCTCTCCCATTCAGAGCATTGAATTAGTGAAGCCAATGCCAAGCCCATCACTCTATTTGCAAGCCCAGCACCAGAGTAACTCCTTCTCCCCAGCCCAAATGGAATCAACCTATATGTACTCATTGCTTTCATTTCCGAGCCTTCAAATATTTCGGGCCTAAAACTATTTGGATCCTCCCAAACATTAGGGTCTCTATGCAAAGTCCAGGCGTTGATAAATAGGTCTGTGCCTCGCGGCACATCATATCGATTATGCAAGCATCGGATGAATGATGCGGTACCGAGAGCCACAGATGGTACCGTTTCGGTTTGATTAATTTAGAGGTGGTTATCAATTCAATTAATATTTTTGATTTAATTTTTTTTAAATTAAATTAAATTATTATAATAGTCAAACCGTTAATTTTAATTTGATTTAAATATTTTTGATTTGTCAGTTTTAAATTAATTTTTTTTTTTATAAATTTAAAAAAAAAAATTAATAAAATATTGATAATAAAAAAATTTTAAAAATAGTTTAATATTGTACGAACTAAAACTTGTATATTTCATTAATTAGTACACTCAAAATTATTTTTTTTCTAAAGAATTAGACTATTTTATATTTATTTTTAATTAATTTTCATGAATAATATTTTTTAAAATTTTAAATTAATATTAAATTAAAAAATATAGTTGTATATAAAATAAAATTAAATATATTTAATTATAATAATGATAAAAATAATATATATAATTTCAATTTGATTCGATTTAAAATTAAAAAAAAAATATTTAAATTATAAATTAAATTAAATTTTTAATTTATTTTTTTTAAATTAAATTAAATTAAATAAATTATAAAATTATTAATTTTAATTTAATTTAATCGATTTAATCAATTAGTTGAATTTGACTTCTATCCTTGCCAATAACGGTGCAGCCGAAAACAAGCAAAGCGTCTCGCTTATTTTGCACTGGAGAGATCTGGCTCATCTACCAAACGGTATTTTCCAAAATGGTTGTCCGGCTCTACTTTAGCCTTTCCAAGAACATCAGGGTGGTTAAGCAAGAGTGACATTGCCCACATTTTAGTATCAATACAGTACGGATCCTCCCTAGAGGTTTAGGAGTGAATTTTCATATTAATTACTTAATATATTTATATTTAATTTAAAATATTTTTCTCATATAATTTTTTAACAGTAACTCAAGTAGCAACATATTAAACAAGAGGATTGATATAGTTTTATATCACATTTTACGTTTTTTTTTTTTATTTAATTTAGTTCACATTTATAATTTACGTCACATTTTATTTTTTTATTTAATTTATAAATTAGATGATATAATTTTATAAATTACATAAAAAATATTTATTTAATTTATAAATTTATAAATTAGTTAAACAATGTTAATTATTTATTTTTTTATTTAAATAAAATTTTTATTTAATTTTATTAATATAAGATTTAAATAATAAATTAAATATAATTTTTTATTTAATTTATAAGTTAGTTAATATAATTTAATATAAATCTTAATATAATTTATAAACTATATTAACTAATTTAATTTTTATTTAATTAATTTAAATAACTACATAAAATCAATTTATTTTATAAATTAAATAAAAAATAAAAAACATACAATGTGACCTAAAACTAGTTAATATAAATTATATTTAATTATTTATTCTTTTAATTACATAAATAGTGAAAAATTTTTAAATTTAATAATTTCAAACTGAAAATTAGTTAATATAAATTATGTTTAATTATTTATTCTTTTAACTACATAAATAGTGAAAAAAAAATTAAATTTAATAATTTCAAACTAAAATTTTATTTAATAAAAATTATTTGAAGAAAATACATTATAACTATTTTAAGAATAATTAAAGTATTAAATAATTAAGTAAGAAAATATAATTAATTTAAACTAGAATGTGTATATATATATATAATTAAGTTTATATTTGATGAAATTATATATGGAAATAATAATTTTACAATTTAATAATTAAATAATAATTTTTAGAAATTAAATTTATATTTAAATAATTTATGTTAAATTAAAAAAGAATTATTTTTTAAATTTTAACATGTCAAATGAAATATATTTTATAAGAATTTTATTAACTATTTATTTATAATTTTTGAACTTAAAATAAATATTTTTATAAATTTTTAAAGGATTTAAATATATTTATAAAAAAAAATAAAATGGAGGGAGATAATGTTAATAATGGAGGAGGAGGCAGATTGGCATATTTTTGTAACTTCAATATTATATTTCGCTTTAAAAAATTTAAATATTAATGTGATGTTTATAATATATTTTAGAAATATATTTACATCTTATTCCAATAAAAAATAAATACAACTCCAAATGTTATAGATAAGTTGTTTCTCTTGACTAAACATACTGCAATTTGTAAATTAAGAATTAAAAAATAATATTGTTATTATATTAAGATTGCTTCACTTGATTTAATTATTTTTAAATCACTACCCTCTCTGGGATCAAAATTTGATTAGGCTGTTTCCAGGATGTTGGCTTTTCCAGGTCTATTAATCATTGTTGTACATGTTCATTCTCTTGTGATAAAAGTTATATGAGAGATCCTATTATATGAATATAAAAACATTAGTCTGACCTTAAACATTATCCTATGACATTAACAATTGAACAAGTTTTTAAACATTATCCTATGACATTAACAATTGAATAAGTTTTCTTGTAAAAATATCCGGGTAGTGCTCTGTTCACCTCAAGAACAGTTGACTTATTTGATATCTCACAAAGAAAGCTACCCTTTTTAACACTGAAAAGCAAACTAACCTTAGCACTTATTCTAGAGGAACTAGCTTGTGCTTCATAGGGTAGAAAGTAGGTTGGTCATGGCTTGGCGAGGTCTGCACAGTACCTGCAATGGGATAGCTTTGGGCATGGTAAGCCCTGTTCCCTCTTCCATGTTGATCTCTTCTTTGCCAGTCTTTTCCCACTCAAAAGACTGAATCAAGGCACCTAGTGTAAGGCTTATGACTCGCTTGGCCAGACCAGCCCCTGGACAAGCCCGCCTTCCAGCACCAAATGGAAGCAACTTGTAACCTTCACCTTCTCCACCTTCAAATCTCTCTGGCATGAATTTTGTTGGCTCCACCCAGACCTTAGGGTTTCTGTTCATGCTCCATGTATTGACTAGTAACATAGTGCCTCGAGGCACAAAAAACCCACAAACAGTGCAATCTGCAGATGACTCGTGTGGTAATAGAAGCGGTGCAGGTGGATAGAGTCGAAGTGTCTCGTTAATTATGTTTTGCAGGTAACTTAGCTTTGGTACATCAGTTTCATCCAATAGGCGATCTAGTCCAACAACAGCTTCTATTTCAGCAAAAGCCTTTTGCATTACTTCTGGATGGTTTAGGAGAAGTGAAATTGCCCAATCCAGGGTAGCTGCTGATGTTTGAGATCCTGCAGTCAGCGTTCCCTATGCACAATTTGAAACGGTTAATAAGATCTCGTGAAAATAACAGCATCTGTTACCCAACATTACTAGCTAGTTTTGAAAAACATTATTAGCAATAAATGGATCAAATGGCCAACTTCTGTGTTAATGTTAATGACTCTCACCTTGTTTATTCACAATCATTAGCACTCAAGCCAATTAGTGCAAGTCAGGATTGTAATTTAGAGATGCATTCTTACCAGCATAACACCTTTGATTGTTTGATCTGTATAGAATTCTGGTTCTGTTTCTTTCAATGATAACATTACATCTATCAAAGTCATGTTCTTCTTTTGATTGCTTGCAGCTGACAGATTCACTAATGGAGATGAGTCACTCCTTGCTTTCCTGTGCTCTTCAACGAGATCCTGCAAGAACCTGTCCATCTTCTTCTTCAATCTCAGCATCCTTTTCTCCACCCCTTGGTAATCTACCCACTGTAGCACTGGAAAGTAATCATTTAGATTTGAGCTTCCACGGAGTGCCTCCATTTCTTTTATGATATCCTGCAACAATTCTCCTTCTCGATCCGTGAAATCTTTCCCATAATAACGTTTTCCTGCAATCATCCTCATCATGTTATTAAATGTAAGCTCTAAGAACTTTGATGTCAGCAACACCTTTGCTGGTTCTTTTCTCGAGTCCTGAAATAATTGTTTGAGCAATAACCGAACCTCCTCTGTTCGAATACCAGAGAATGTTGCAGCACGGTTTGTAGAGAAGAGCTCTATGGTTGTGAGACGCCTGAGACTGCGCCAGTGATCACCATAGGAGGAGAAACCCATAGTCGTAGAGTTGTAATTGAGATGCTTTCCAGCTAGAGAGCGAGGGCGGTTTGCAAATATGATATCATTTTTGGTAAAGCACTCTTCAACTGCAGATGGTGAGGAGATCAACAGAACTTTACAAGTTCCGTATCGAAGAAATAAGATGTCACCATACTTCTTAGAAAGTTGGTGCAGTACTTGGTGAACGGGTTGCTTTAGCAAGTGAAGGTGACCTATAATAGGACGAGCTGGTGGACTAGGTGGGAGGTTCTTGGGGTTTTGAAGCTTTTCAAAAGTGAACTTTGCTGCTAGCACAAAGAGGAGTACCGGGGCAAGGACTAGGACAACGGAGTTCAGCAAGTGAGTCACCTCCATTTTCTCTTGATTTATTTTCCTTGAAAACAGTGAATCAAATCTGAAACTTAAATAACAACGATTACAGCATGGCAGCTTTGTGCTTTCTGCTGAACAACCGGGATAGATTTTGTAAGGTGAGATTCTAAAATCTGAAAATTTTCTTTCTAGCAGGAGAAGAGGGTCTCCCAATCAACCCTATAGAAGGAGAGAGAGAATGTTGCCAACTCATTATTTAGGTTAAATAACAAAATTCCAAAATGGCCTTTCAATCCTTGTCCTCGTACATATTTTTATTTCTTAGTGTCATCTTGTAGAATTTTATCACATATTGATATGGAGAGTGTTTGCTTAAAATTTTTGGACCACTTAAATAAGAAGAAATATAAGTAGAAATCCAAATAGTTTATGAGCCAGTTAGATCGGAATCCATTTGGCCTTACTAAAGCAGCTTATTTTGAGCCTTTATTTGTCATAATCCAATAAGAAACGGTCTAATCAATCAAACTCATTGCTAAAGTAATAATCAACAACCTTTTTAGGTCAAATTCCAAAATTTAGATTTTTATTTTGGCAGTTTTATGTTTTTTTATTTATTTTTGGCAGTTTTTATTTCCTTATTTAATTTAGGTAGGAAAATCTATTGATGCATTTTTTTTTTTAAACCAGCTATTATGTAATATTTTTATTTTCATTATAATATAGATTTGGTAATTTATTTTCTTTTCGGAATAAATTACCAAATCGGTCTTCTAGGATTTTGTTAAACTTATTTTTTATAAATAGTTTATAAAACTCTAGAATTTGATAGTTTTTTTATTAATAAAATATTTAATTTTTTATTTTTAAATTTCACACTCTTATTTAAACGCTTAAATACTGCGTCACATATGAAAAATTACCATTTGATGAATGTGAAATTGTGTATGAATTTTCATTTGTTGGATCAAATGAAAACGTGTTCATACAATAAGCATATGCACACTGAATCACCATTCATATAAATTTTAGTGTTCCTGTCAAGGGAGAGAAGGAAAGGATTAATTCTGAATGAGTTTTGAAATGGAATTTTTTTTATTTCAGATAGCATGTTGTATAAATTAATCATCTTTGTAATTTACCTAATGGGGACTAGCGTAGCTAAATATCTGTTTGCATTCATTTCAACTAACACTAAATTCTGACTCAGCATCCATATTAACAGACAAGCTGAGTTGTGCTGTTTGGATTTATCTAAAGACAAGCTTGCGTATTTAAATTGGCACCAACCTTAACTGGAAAAAGGAAAAGGAATTGACGGCATTATTTATCTGGATGTTTTGTAGTAACATTTAGTAGTTTTTTTTTTTTTTTGTATTTTTAAACATTATTCTCATTTCATTTTTAAGATCTAAATGAAGGGTTAAGCGTTAATTTAATTTATTATCAAATTCTACAAATATATTTCATAGTCATTTTAATATTATTAGTTACTAGTAATATTATCCGGTGATGCTGCGGATTTAATATTAATATATAAAATTTTAATTAATTTAATAATTAGTTAAATAAAAATTAAATTTTAAATATTCTTTATATGTATATTGATATGAGTTGACAAATAATACTTTTTCATATTACCTAATACCAGCCATAATTGATTCAACACCAAGATCAGCCATATAAAAATCAAGTTTCTAACTTTCCTCTCCATTACCCATTACACGAAAAGATAAGGCAACAAATAAAACAATAAAAACCAGCAGATAATGAAGAATTCAATACAATTGAATAACAATTATTCACTAACCAAATAATTAATAAGAATATAAAAAAATAAAGAAAAAAAATCAAAAACTCAAAAAACTTGTCACATTGAAGGACATGCATCCGCCTTTAGCAGCTTTAGTGAGATGTCAACCTATACAAATTGGTTTGATAACATGCTGTAGCATTTAAGAGTAAAGTGTAGGATAAGAACTGAATTGAAATTACAAAATAGTAGTGAAAAAGTGAGAATATATATTGATCATGGTGAAAGATTTCATTCCATATTCAAATTTTTGCTATTCTTCTCTCTAATTGATAAAATTATAAGTATTAAGAATAACCTGATTTGGCCAACAAAAATCAGAGCGACACAAAAAATTGACTCATCTTGGATATTAAAATCTTAAAAAAATTAAAATAAATAAGATGCAGTCAGTTTATGGACCAGTGATGACATGAACATAAAATGAGGTGTCTCGTATAATTTCATGCGTTAGCCAATGGGACACCCAACTCAGAAGGAATCTTGAAGTATCATCTATAAGGCCTAAATATTAAGAAACCCACCTCATCCAATAGAGGTGCCTCATATAAATTCTCATATGGCCCTTGTACCATACTTATATACAGAAAATGCAAACTTGATTCATTTTATTCATCCATTCAAGAAGAATACTCACAATCCTAGAATTAGTAAGATGACAGACTTTTTTTTTCTTTATTTTCTAATTGATTGCCAAGTTTGATAAGCATAGCTTATAAGAAAATTGAAAATAAATACATATTGAATACAAAAAAAAAAATATGAATAATAGAACCTAAATACACAAAACTGTAAGATTTTGGTAAACTTCCAAATACTTATAATACATATTGTTAATATTGTTTGTTAAGCATAATAGTTCGAAAAACATAAAAACAGAGAGAAAGGCATTTCCACAATTTTTTTTTGCCCAAGGATTTTAATAAAAGAGTTAACAGTTCAAGATCAGAATCTTGTAAGAAATTCAAGAAGTAAAAAGTTAAAATAAAGAAATGAAGCTATACCTTGAAAGCCAAATGTATTATTGTTGCCCATCTCATTTCCCATTTCTCAATTTTTTCAATCTTGCAATATAAATGAATCACTAAGATTAGCACTCACAGTTATCAAATGGGCTACTCTTTTATTAGCAGCGTACAAATTAAAGGGATGTTAAATTCAAAATCTACAAGTCTGAAAAAATTCAAAAGATGATAATTGATGATGATTATTATTTTCAGATGTCTTTAGTCATGCACGGAAGTTATAAAATCTCAAATTTCATTCATAGTTGAATTTTGAAAGCATACTTTTAGATTAATAGGAACAAAATGTATCAATTTGCATCCTCTAGCACTGAACACCAAAAATGGGAAAGGAAAAAAAAGCCAATTAATCAGCTATAAATGAAGAATAAAATAAAAATATAGGATAAATAAATAAAAAGCATAATCATAAATTTTAACATCTTCAAAAGCAAACAATAGACCACCAATCACTTTTGCTTTACTCTAAGCTCTATTTTACATTCTTTTACCTTTTCATATGTTCCTCCAATTTCATGTCAGGGCTGTATAAATATAAATCAAAGAAAAATAAAATAAAATAAGCATTGTATACAATGATGAAGAGCAAAAGCAAACTCTTAAGCATCTAGAGTAATTTTGTTAACACAGGTCAATAAAAATGAACTAAAAAATGAGAAATTGCAGACATGACAGGTAAAATCTATTAATAAAAGCAATCCCAATTTTGTGATTAAAGGCAAAGGTTTGATAGTATTATTAATACCAACAGACTTTATAAGAGATACTTTGATATAAAACTAAACAAATGTCAAAATAAAATAGCTCCATTAACCACCAACTTCGAAGTACTAATTGTAAAACTGATTTTCTTCATAAACTACCTCCATTACTAATAACACAAAAACTTGCAAGTGCTTAAGATAAAAACTTAACTTACATAGAATAGATGCCATTGAAATCTTTGCCTGCTACGCCATGATCAAATGCTACGTCATGATCAACTTGTGTCAATAATGCATTTTGTGTTTTTTGATTGGAGCTTTGGTGTTTGGAGAGATAGTTACAATCAAACTATGTTTAGTTCTATTCATTATTGACTTGCCTTTAATAATTGTGTTGGATAATTGAAAGTATACAATTGTAGTGCTCATACTATTGATACCATGGAGATCTCAAACCTATATCACTGGATAGTGACAATTTCATTATGAATGGGGGATGTTAATGTACATGCCACAGCCAGAAAGGATAATGGTTTTTCATGATGTCAATGAGCTCTCGCTGATATAACACATCAATATTTCCACATAAAGTTTAGATGAAGGGAAGAGAAATATGTGGAGGGAGCTTGTTAAAGACTATATTGAGTTTTAATAATATAGAGTTTTTAATATTTGGGAATTAGATACACTCTGGGATGCCGGCATTATTGATTGTGCTAGAGTGAAATAGGTGGGTGGACCACACTGGTTGCTGTTCAACTGGAAATTCTTGAATGGGGCATATGTGGTAGAAAAGTTCAATTATTTGGGTTGATCAAGGCCAGAATTAGCCTTTTCTTATTCCAAATTAGAACTTTAGCCCATCTATCTTCCCCCAACCTCTATCCCTTCTTTCGTTCTTCTCATGTTGCATCTTATTATTGTCAATGAATGCTAATTCGTAATTTACCTTCGTTTGTATTTACCTTGGAATTTAAATTTGATGGTTACTAAATAAAGTTTTCTTTGACAATTTCCTCCAATTATCATGTCTTCCAAAGTAACAAAATTTAAAAGAAATTATTCACTGAGATTGCACAGAACACAGAGATTTCCATCACAGTTATACATAAATGAATAAAAAATAGTAAAAATTTGAGAATGCTAGCGTATGATGACGCAGCCAGAAAAATATGAACACAATTAAATACATTTATAGGATTTTAGGATGAGAATAAGTGTGAAAGGTAGAGCAATGAGAAACTATAACTGAGCAAATACCTTCCTTGTTGCTGTTCTTGTTGTCGCTCATCTCTTCACTGATAAAATTATAGCTCTTCTATACTTGAAACACAAATAAAATCAAAAATTGGTTTCTAGAACTCCCATAAAAAATTCCAGGACCACGACAAAAGAACAAAGAAAAGCATGACTTAAGAAAAAACAACTAATCCAATAAATTAATTGAAACAAACCCACCCTGGAAGAGAAATCAAATATAAACTATTCAAAAATGAGAAAGTGATTGGGATTAAATAAACAATTCAAATAAAAAACCCATACCCATATAGTTCAAATAATAAAAAAAAATGATTACAATATCAAAAACACGTATCGCCATAACCGAAACAAATTTTTGCAGAGAAAGCACAGAAACAGAAGTAAAAGATGAAAGGGAACATCCAGGATTTTCATGGAAAAAAAGAAGAGGGACGGCGGCTAAGTTTTTGGAAGGGATAGAAATTAAAGGACAAGAAGGAGAAGGTGAAAATACAAAAACACCTAAACAATACGACGCAGTTTTTTCCAAGGCAAAATTACCTAAATAACCTTAAAAAACGACGTGGTTTTGTAAGTGGAATTCTGGGTAAGAAAAGGATAAAATGGTAATTTACTGGAGTGAAATTAATTTCACTGTTCATCTGCGCAACAGTTTTATATATTATATATAGATTATTAAATTAATTAATTAATTAAATTGAATATATTATCAATGTATATACGGTGTTTGAAATAATTGAATTGAATCGAATACTTTCAAATGACTTTGTTCAAAGGGAGCTTACCAATCCGGAGGAAACAGAGCAAACGGTCGTCCGTTAAATCACCCTTCGCTGTGCTAACCAGTCCCAATATGCAAGCTTTCTCCAATGGTCCTTGACAGTCCTTCAATCCCTGAAATGGAGAAGAAACTCTATTTGCCAAGTTAATCTCTTTGATCAAGTGGAGGAGAATCTGAGAATCTAGAAACACGAATTGGTTATGATTATTGATCTGAAAAAACCGTAGCTTGGAACCTGAAAGCATTAGAAAGAGATATATTTGAAATAAAGTTTCTTGGTCGTTGCTCCCAGAAACGACAACCAACAACTTCTCACACGTGTTCTCGTTCCTTCGTTGTGCCTCCATTTGTTTCCTTTTTCCAGTCTCGCAAACGGCGCGTGTTGCATCACAAAATTGATCTGTTTTTGGTTACTTTTGTCTATCACAAAATTGAATGGTTTAGCTGATTTCATTGCTTAGCCTTCAACGAGACTTCTTTTTCCAATTTTTTTTTTAATAGGAATGGCACCGTCCTGTTTATTTTCAATTACTCAAATTCCATTTCCACCTAACTTTCTGTCTCTTTGAAATTACTTTTATCAGTTTATATGTATGAATTTGGCTAAAATTATAGGAGGTGTTATTGAATTTTAAAATTCATCAGTTTTTACTATCATTTAGTACCCATTTCTTTTCTTTTCTTTTTTATTTTTTGATTTAACTATTCAGTAATAGCTGTTTAACATTAAATAGATTTTTCAATTTGAATTTGAATTTGAATTTAAATACATCATAATTGTTTCAAAACCTCAATTTTTATTTAAATTTATAAATTAATTTTTTTTACAATACGGATAGAATGACTAATTCAAAGTTAATTGAACTTATCACCGGCTAAACATATGGATAATATAAAATAATTGTTTTATAAACATAGAGTGATGATTTCATAAACTTTGAATTAGAAATTGTACATATAAGGTGAAGAATACTTCCTAATAAATAATGTTCAGAAGAAATTTATATCTGAATACCTTCAAAGAAAGTGCATATCTTTATGTGCTGGAGAAATTTCATCATCATATACTTTACAGGGCCGAGAGGAGATTGATTGTGGGTTGGCGAGATTTACAGAGAGCCTCCAATGGCTCAGCTTTGGGCATGGAAAGTCCTGTTCCTTCGGCCATATTTATCTCCTCATTGTCAATTCTGCTCCATTCAAAGGCCTGAATCAAAGCACCTAGACCCAATCCTATAACTCCCCTAGCTAGAACAGCTCCTGGACAAGCTCGTCTTCCTACACCAAATGGAATTAGCTTATACCCTTCATTCTCTTCACTTTGAAATCTCTCTGGAATGAATGCGGTTGGCTCAACCCACAGCTTAGGATCTCTGTGAATAGTCCATAAATTTACAAACAACATGGTGCCTTTTGGCACATGAAAACCAGAGACAGTACAATCATTAGAAGATTCATGCGGTAATAGAAGAGGAAGTGCTGGATATAGTCTTAATGTCTCGTTGATTATATTTTGCAGGTAATTCAGCTTTGACAGTTCTATTTCCTCCAACAGATGGTCTACCCCAACACAAATGTCTATCTCAGCCACAGCCTTTTTCATTGTTTCTGGATGATTAAGGAGAAGAGACATTGCCCATTCCATGGTAGTTGCCGAAGTTTCAGTTCCAGCAACCAGCATAGTCTGCAACAAAATACCAAAAAAGAAGTTTTAATAACTGGGAATTATAAGCAAGTATGCTGATAAACCAAAACCAAGAAGTGCTTACCAACATAATAGCTTTGATATTCACATCAGTATACAATTCTGGTTCCGCCTCCTGCAGCGATAACATAACATCAATCAAAGTTTTATTTGATTCATTTCTCATTTTCCTGTGCTCATCAACAAGGTACTGTAGAAAGATATCCATTTTCTTCATCAATTTTTTCATCCTCTTCTCCACACCTCGAAAATCAATCAGCTGTAATACTGGCAAAAGATCATTCAAATTCACAGTTCCATGTATCTCTGCAAATTCTCTCATAATATCTCGAAATTCAGTCGCCTCTTTGTCTACTACATCCTTTCCATAATACCGTTTTCCGGCGACCATTCTCATCATGATATTAAAAGCAAGATCCACAAATTTCGAAGAAAGATTCACTTTCGCCTCTTTTTCAATCGACTCCTGGAATAGTTGCTTTACCAATAACTGAACTTCCTCTTGCCGAATGCTAGTAAACATGGAAAGGCGAGCTGTAGAGAAAAGCTCTAAGGTGGTGAGGCGGCGAAGGTTACGCCACTGTTCACCATAGGAGGACAATCCTATTGTTCTGTAGTTGTAATTGAGATGTTTTCCGGCAAGCAAACGAGGACGATTAGCGAAGATGATATCATTTGTTGTAAAGCACTCTTCAACTGCAGCTGGTGAGGAGATAATTAGGACTTTACGACTCCCAAATCGGACAAGTAACACATGACCATATTTTGCAGAAAGGTCATGAAGAGTTCGATGAATTGGTTCCTTCAGCAAATGGAGATGACCTATAATTGGAAGAGAAGGGGGACTGGGAGGGAATTTTTTACTGTTTAAATGCTTTAATAAAAAAAATTTGGGGACAAAAATCAGAATTAAGGCAAGTCCGAAGCTTAGCCAGTAAGATGCTTCCATCTATCTAAAGCTTCAAGCTTGGATGCTCTGCGGTGAGTGCTGGAAATTGGAGAAAGATAGCTATGGCGAGCATATTGGGTCAACAAACGACCCAGTAAATATAAAATGAAAGAATAAAAGAATTTTCTAAGAATGGACTAAAATTTTGTTCCGGCAATTGGAAATTAAGCTTCGTAAAAGATTAAAAAAATATATATATATATATCTTATATGATAAAAGACGTAAGAGGCTTTGCTATTAGGCTCTACATCTTAAGGATTTTTTTCAAAAATATCCAAAAAAAAATAAAAAATATTTCATTTTCACGCAAAAAAAAAAAATTTAAAACTATTACCTATCTAAAAATATTTTTTTAAAAATATTATATATATATAAATATTTTTTTTAAAATATGATATATATTAAATATATATCAAAAATATGCTACACATATATTAATATATATCAAAAAATAATAAAAAGAAAAAGAAAAAAATAATCGTAAAATTTGAAAAAAAAAAGTAAAAAATAGCATATTTATTTAATATTCCCATTAATTAATGTGCTTCCTTTCTACACAATCATGGATTTTGGGCTATTGGGCCAACAAGCCCCTGAAGAGTTTTAATTTGATAATTGTAAATTGGGCTCTGTCTAATCATTTTGGATAAGTCATTTGTGGTGTCTAATAAAAAATAATAATAATAATAAAAAGTGGTATTTGACCATATCTAGACGAAAATCAATGGATTGAGCAGAGTCGAGCATCCTATAAGCAATCGTCGTGGAAATAAATAATGAATTTGATAAATACATACAAAAATGCATTATAAGTACACTAAACGCAGTAAACACTGCTTCAGTTTTAGCTAAATATGGTTGGATTTTTATGGCAAGTTTTTCAGTTCTTGATATAACATATGGGATGCCTCCAACTTAGAAGTGATTCCTTCTCATTTATTATCTATACAGAACAGCAACTAATATAATGATTAAAGTTGTATTGAGCTCATAAAGCTGCAACTATATATGACTCCAAATATCTTTGAAGATCACAGGTGAGAGAGCGCTAGCTAAAGCTTCTCGAAGCAGAAATGTGACCATTACAGGCCCGTCCTCTGATTTTCCCCCAGGCTTTTGAGAGTCAGAGCACTGAATTAGAGTACCTAATGACAATGCCATCAGTCTCATAGCCAAGCCTGCTCCAGGGCGTTGCCTTTTGCCGGTCAAAGCACTGAATTAAATCCTTCCTGTTTTGCTTCACTTCCCTGAAACCTCTCTGGCTTGAACACATTGGGGTCTTCCCCCAACTTTGGGTGCCTGTGCAATTCCCATGCATTCACCAATAACCTGGTGCCACTTGGGATGTTATAGCCTCCTATAATGCATTCCTCTGATGACTCGCACGGGGGTATAATTGGCCCTGTAGAACCTAATCTGATTGCATCATTGATGATGCTATGAAGAAATGGAAGCTTAGAGAGATCAGAATCATCTAATAGCCAAGACTGACAAATATTGAGATCAATCTCTTCCCTTGCCTTGTGAAAGGCCACAGGATGTTTTGTCAAATGCGACACTGCTGCTTCCATGGTAGATGCTGATGTTTCTGGACCTGATACCAATACCATCATCATCTGAACAACAATGCTTAAATTGTCAAAGTAAGGTTATTTTCATGTGGACTAACAAATTAAGCAAGTATTAGTGCTCTAATATATAATTATAATCCAAGACTAATTTCACAAATCATTACCAGTATCATTCCTCTTATGACATTCTCACTGTAGATATCAGGTTCTGATTCTTGCATTGACAACATTACATCTATCAGCGTTTGCTTTCTCTCTTCACCAGATTTAATATTCTGGCACGAATTAATTAAATCCTGCAGGAAATTTTCTCTCTTCCTATAAACTTCCATGGTCTTTTTTTGTGCCTTATTGAAAGTGAACCACCTCAGGTTTGGAAAATGGTAACCAAAAGCTAATTTGACATCTGGGCTAAACGTCTGCCTAAGGTCATTAAGCGTGTTTCTGAAACTTTCTGAATCAAAATCTTCAGTAAAATGCCTCTGCAACCATTTTCATCATAACATTAAAAGTCAACATATAAAATAATGACTTCGTTTCTACTTCTGAAGCCCCATCCATGGAGCTCTTGACCAACTGTTTGACCAGGAAGCGGATTTCTTCTGCACCAATGTTTGCATGCAATTGCAGACATTTAGATGAGAAGATTTCAATGGCTGTGAGGGGGCGAAGATTGTGCCAATAGGGTCCATACGGAGCCATGGTAAGGGTGGTGAAGTCGTACTCTAAAGCCTTCCTGGAGGCAAATAGGGACGATTAGCAAAGATAATGCCATTCTTTGGAAGCATTCTTCAATAGCTGGTGGAGAGGATATTACAAGAACTGGACGTGATCCAAGACGAAGAAAAAAGATCGGACCATACTTGGTGGAAAGATTGTGAAAAAAATGTTGGGGCTTCTTGGCCATCTTCGAGAGGTGGAAATGACCAAGAACAAGGAGACTAGGAGGGCGTGGTGGTAGGCCTACACAATGAAAAGTTTCCATTGGCTCTGCAGCTTTGTTTCCTTACAAAGGAAAAGGTATGCATTTTATACTTCCTTTCATTCCTGACTAATTCAGTTCCACGAGAACTTGGACTCCACATTTTTGGGTATTTGTTTGACATAACAACTGATTATTAATATTTGCCTCACTACTTTGACTCCATCGCCGTGCGTTGAACTTTTCAATAGTGGGCTCTAAATCAACCAATCAGACTGAACTACATAACATACAATGCTTGACGATTAGCAATGTAATAAATTTCTACACTTGAGACAACTTAGTCGCAAGGGATCCAATTGAAGCTAAGAGGGGCACTGACCCCCTTAATTTTTTAAATATTTTAGTAAAATTACATATTAATTTCTAAAATTTAATAAAATTATTTAAATAATTCTTAAATTTTAAAATTAATTTTTTAATATATGATAAAAAACTATTTAATTCTTTTTTTCACTTTTTTATTTCTTTTTTATTTTCTTCCATTTTCTTTCTAATTTTTTTTTATTTTCTTTTATTTTTCTTCATTTTCTTTCATAATTTATTTCATTTTATTTTTCGATGATATTATAATAATTTTTAATTATTTTTAATTGAAATATATAAATATTATTTTTTTATTATTTTTATATTTATAAATAAATTTATTTTATTATTATTAATGTTATTTTTTCATCCATTCTTGAACGAGGAGTGCCCTCTTTTATTAAAATTTATTCATCTGTCTATACTTAGTGGTCATTATTAACACTGTTTCCTGCTTTCAAGATAAGGCTCTGACTACCCCAACAAATAAGAATCATTAACACAGTCAATATGATGATAGAAAAGGCCACGATGACAGTGAACCTTAACAATATTAGTCTTTCTGGTAGGACCAAGCAGATGACTAAAACATGTTTTCTTCATATAAATTTTGACTATTCAACAATTATTTGAAGATGATGTGGAATTGGCACAAGAATTGAAAAAGCCCACTCACCATTCATGAAATGATGTGAATTTTTTAGCCGCCTTCAAATGTTTAGCATTGACCAGAAAAACTACAGCAGCTGAAATTTGTTCCTGCAAACATTATATGTAGAATAATGAAGAAAAATAAGGTTAGTCTAGCAAACATCTTTAACAGCAATAGAAACTTAGAACAAGAACTGAAGTCCTACCTACTGAGAATCAAATTTAGACGATTAAGCCATACATAAAAGCACGCTATAGTACACGTGAAATTCAGCAGATATAAATCTTTTTCTGTGCATTGGCGAGGACAATGATCTAGGTCGAATTCTTAACAAAAGTATTAGCATGTTAATTTGCAGTTCATATATTTCAGATTTTTTAAATTATAAAGAAAAAATAGAAGTGTCATCAATTTGTTCTAATTTTCCTTTTGTTTTTCGTTTTGGGAGGTAAATACCGCTTTAGTCCAAACCAAATATTTATATTAGCAAATAAACAAAAACACCCCCACCAACCTGAGACAAAAAAAGCAAGGTAATATTACATGTTTTCCATGGTGAAGCAGGAAGTATTTTCAAATGAAAAAAGATCTATCTCAATGGCCAGTGCTCATGAAGTTAAGAATCCCTTACAGAATATGGATTCTAGCATGAAAACAATTTGTTGAACTTATAGCTTCAACTGGCAGCAGTCAACTTCCCAGCTACTGTCAATCTAGCTGACTAAACTATATCAGACTTGCAGCCTTCTTTAATATGTTAAAACATGATTAAAGTTTCTGATCAAAAATATAAAAAAGACTACAGTTACGAACCCAACCAAGCAAGCCAAGGTCATGTCCTTTTCAATTTCCTATAAAAGTATTCAGATACAAATGAAGTGTTCGAATTTTTTCCTTTTTTAAAAAAAAAAAAAATTCAGCAGGACCATATTGTTACTTTTCTCAAGTAGAAGATTCCTATGTTTATTTCTTCTGAGCAGCACATCGATTTAAAACTGGATAAAGATTATGAACATAACAAAAACTCTTTATTACACTGATCAATAACACTTGTACAAGATAAATACTCCAACATAGCTACTTGGCATCACTAACTGCCACCCTCAGGGACTCACAGCGGACCAGATACTGAACTCTAGCTGGAGCAATTTGATGATTTTCACTCAGCTACTAGGAGTTCAAATTCTCACTTAGTAAGCATTATCTTTAATTGTAATAATAGGAACAGTATATTCTTCACAATGGGACCTTCGAATCCACACTGGGTCTAAAGTTGGGAGAGGAGTTCAACCAATTCTGAACGTGGACTGCACAAAGCAACCAAAGGCTTAGCCTTGGAAAGAGAAATTCCAAAACTTTGGCTCATATCCACTTTCCCCGACTCGCAATTTTCCCATTCAAAACACTGAATAAGTGCACCCAATGCTAGTGAAACCATGCGTATGCCCATGCCAGCTCCTGGACAAGCCCTCCTTCCCATGCCAAACGGAATAAACTTGAAGCCATGTTGTTCCCCTAAATCTCCTTCAAACCTTTCAGGCCTGAACTCATAGGGCGCCTCCCAAACTTTGGGATCCCTATGCAGGGCCCAAACATTCACCAGCAGTGTTGTGCCCTTTGGTATCTCATATCCTCCAATCGTGCAAATTTCAGATGAAAAATGAGGCAACATAAGGGGTCCTGCAGGATATAATCTAAGTGTCTCATTTACGACACACCTAAGGTAGGGAAGCTTAGAAAGATCCAAATCATTCAGCAAATGCCCATGTCCAACACGGCTATCAATTTCAGCTTTCACTTTTTGTAATGCATGTGGATTATTCAAGAGTAGCGACACTGCCCATTCCAAAGTGACTGCAGTTGTTTCTGCTCCTGCAATTAACATCATCTGAAGCATAAATTAGTTCACAAAGTTAGTCTTAGAACTAAGCTAGCCTGCCACACCTACTGCGTTAAGATGACAACATGACTGGGCCTGTTACTTCTGCGGGATACAGATGCTTAAAAATATCAAGAGCATGTTTGATACACCTTATTCCAATAATAGGATTCCATTTTTAGTTTTGGTAAACAAATAATCTAAAATTATTTTTATTTTTTTTTTATATTTGAATAATTTTAATGATTTTCATTTTTATTAACATGACATATATTTTTAAAAATAATTACTAATCTAATTCTATTTAATTATTTAAGAAATGAACTTGAATATTCATGTCTAAGTTTTGGAATCTTATTTGAAATAGATTCTGATTTTGGAGGTGTATCAAACAAATCATAAAATCAAAGGAGAGGGAAGGAGTATGTTGTTACTTACAACCACGATACTTTTGATAACTTCGTTTGTGTAAAATTCAGGTTTTAATTCTTGCAGGGACAAAAGAGTTTCAGCCATCGACTTGTTCTCTTCCCCATCTGACATTTTAGAATTTATTCTGTTTAATCGAACTTCATCCAACAAATTTTGCAAAAAATTATCTCTTCTTCTTTGCGTATTTATCATGTCCTTCTCTATCCCTTTGAAACCGATCACCCTCAAGATTGGGATAAAATCACAAATATTCAAAGAGATGGTTGGAAAGAACGTCTCCTTGAATTCTTGAAATAATTCTTTCTCCATCTCTGTGTCCTCAGCCTCCTTTTCCACGCAACGGTTTCCAACAGCCATTCTCATCATGAAATTGCATGTAAGGAGAGAGAAAAGAAACTTCAAATCCACCTTTTGCTTGCCACCAGCTGAGACCTTAAACAATCGGCGAACTAGGCTGTGAACTTCCTCCTCGCGGATGCCACAAGTTTTCTGGAGGCTTTTTGAAGAGAACATTTCAACAAAAGTGAGTCGACGTTGGCTTCGCCAAAAATCACCATAAGATGCCCACACAAAGGAAGAGTAGTTATAGGTGAAATGATCCCCTGCCATGGACTGTGGTCGATTTGCGAATATTATGTCATTCTTGGTGAGGCATTCTTCAACAACAGACGGTGAAGAAACTACAAGAAAAGACCGAGAGCCAAATTTGAGGGATAGTATTGGACCATATTGTGACAAGAGGGTCTGTAATGCTAGTGGAAGTGGCTTCTGGATGAGGTGTAGGTGGCCAATAACTGGAAGACAAAATGGACTGGGAGGTAGATTCTGCTTGAGATGGAACAAGATTTTGTGAAGTAAGAAAATCAAGAACAAGAGAGCAAAGAAATAGAGGAAGCTTTCCATTGTAAAGCAAAAAATTCACAGAAGAGATTCAAAGAGGAAAAATAAGGGAATCTAACTCTTAATAGCTAAACAGAGGAGTATATGTAATTGACGGATGGTCACTGGAAAATCCAATTGTTTCGAAACAATAAAAAATTGAGAACACAATTTGTACGTTTATGTCTTTATCTTTTTACATACAATAATTGAAGTGGTAAGATAATTGGATTTAATGGGAATATCTGTAATTATACAAAAATAAAAAATCTCATATATATTTATTACTTAATAATAATTAATTATTATGAGTGATATATAATTCTACATAATAAATTAAATTTATCTAAAAAAAATTATTAAGTATTTTCTCTCAAATGAATTGCTAAACTAATAAAAATAATCATTTACCCCACAATATATTATAATAAAATAAAAAAGCCTTTACTTTTTATGATTAATTTTGGACTTTAAAACCCCGAGCCACGTGAAAATAAATGGAATTGCCACGAGGCAAAATCTTGACTTTTATTTTTCTTTTAAATAAATTACTATTTTTCTGATATTTAACTTAATTAATACTTTAAAAAAACTTAATTAATAAAGTATTTTTAAAATTAATTAAATATTTTCACCAAATTATTTAACTTTTTTGTTTAATTTTTTTTACTTCTTTCATAAAATTTATATAAAATTATTAAAATATTATCGTTTATATATTAAAAATAAGAAAAAAATATTAATTGAGTTTTTATTTTAATTTAATTTAACAATTAAAATTTTCTTATTAAATGAGTAAAATTTTTAAAATTTTAATATATATATATATATATATGAGATAATTTTAGTTATATCATTTAAATTTAACAAAAAAATATAAAAATAGGATAAGAAGAAGAAAGAGTTTGAAGGAAATAAAACTCATGCATTATTTAATTATTTTTTCAAAAAAAAAAACAATTTATTAATTAAGTTAAACTTCCGACAAAATAATAATTTCTCTTTGATCCCTTTAGATATATAACCGTATAATTTTATTTTTATATTAATTTAATTATATTTATCTAAAATAATTATTTTTTATTAGTGTTCAGCATTTTTAAGATACTCATTAAAAAATATATAAAAGATAATTTTTATCTTTTGTTTACCCGTTTAAATTTATTTTTTATTTAAAATTTAAATAATAATTTATTTCATCTAAATTTATGGTTGTATAAGATAATGATGATAATAATAATTTATATTATTATAAAATTTAATAATCCCATATAAATTGTTAATTAGATATAAAATTTATCTATTTATTAATAATAGATTATATTATATAAAAATAAGTATATTATTTGTTTTCTAAGTTAATACATGCAATGTAACATTTATAGTTCAAAATATTTTATATTTATATTGTTAATATAAATATTTTTTAAATTAGCTTGTGTAATCTCTACATCACGGATAATAACTGCAATACCTTGAATGAAAAGAATATTGATAATAATATTTATAAAAATAAAATCTAGGTTTGTCTTATTTTATAATATTTTTTTATGTAAAGTATTAATTAAAAATTAAATAATATTTAAACATGTTCAAATAGTACAAGGATATTATTAATTTTTTTTAGAAAAAACATTAATAAATTTTAAATGAGTACAAGTAAAATAACTCACAATGATAATTCACTCATTGCCAATTCAATAATTTAGAAGGATACTTCTCCTGAAAAATAAAAAATACTTCACTCATTGATCATTACCCATTCCTACATTATTCCAACCTACTATTCCTCTACTATTCCTAATCTTATACTGATAAGGTAATACGTATAGATTAAGATTAACTTATCCGTAATCTCAATATTTTTAATGTATAATTTAATAATAAATATACATTTCTCTAAATAATAAATTTAAAATAAATTCTTTTTCATCAATATTAAAAAAAAAAAAGAATTATTATCTAATAAATAATTATTCATTTATGAAATTTTGTCAAAAGCATATAATTTGATTTTAAAAATAAGTTAAAAATTAATAAAATAATAAAGTTATTTATTAATTATATTTTTTATTGATAAATTTAACTTTGTTCAAATTTAAAATTTTATTTTTTATGAAAATGATTCAAGCATCATTAAGTCAAAGATTTATTGACATTAATAATAAAATGTTTAATTGCACGAAAAATATTTTTTACACTTTAGTGAAAATTATTCTTTGAAATAATTAGGCTTAGAAGTATATTTTTATTTTTATTTTAATAAAAACTTGGTGGGAGCAAGAAAATTTTGAAATTTTATGTTTAGGTTATAAAAATAATAAAAAATAATTTCTGACACCTAAAGCAACTCCTGGCACATTCATTTTTAAATTCAATTGAAGTAACTTGTTCACGGTATAACCAGTTACTTCATTTCCAAACAATCCAAGGGCAGAGAGCTTCATTTCATTTCAATCCAACGGTTTTCTTTTCTAGTCGTTCGAGTACAGTATAGCACTACAAAAATTACCAATGAAACATCGGTGTTTCGGAACACCATAGAACGACAGGTCACTACTGTGCTCTTCTTTTACACCATCTCCGACTATAAACATCAGAATACAAATTAATTTTATATCATTATATAATTTATATTACATCTAATAATAATTTTATTTATGAACATAATATTATTTTTAACATAAAAAATATTAAAATATTCTTTTTATATTTTTTTATTTACCTTTATATAATTTTTTATAATTTTCATTATTTTATATATTTTATTAATTATTCATAAATAAAATATAATTATTAATTTAAAAAAATATAAATTAACAATTTAAAATATTATAATTTATTAATTAAAATGATTCATTTACTATTAATATATTATTTTAAAATAAAATTACATAATTAAAAATAATTGAAAAGACTTATAATTTATATAATATAATATAATAATTTTTCAATTGGTATTTTCAATTTATATTATTTCAAATAAACATATTATATGTTAAAATTAAAAAATTTTCTTAAAATAAGAGATTTTTTGTTAAAATTTAATTAATTTTAATTTTATTATTTGTATTTAATTTGAATATTTATGTAATAATTAATATAAAAATAAATATTTGATATTTTTTATTAAAATTTATAATTTGTATTATAATAATTTTTTTATAAATAAAAAATGAAATAAATAGTAAAATATTAAATTTAGTGTTGCACTATTTACAAATACCAAAATGACATTATATTTAATTTGACTGACATTTGAAATGGAAATTAAGTTGGATTTTAGTGTTCAGCGGCATTTTATTTTTACCGCTGCGTTGGAGATGCTGTTATTTCTAGATTGACGGCAACCCTATCCACTTGTAACTACTTGTCAACATGTATCATTTTGGGGTAGATAATTCCAATTCCTGATAGAGTTGAGTCAAAATGCCAGCTATTGCAATAACGACAGCACTTTGAAGTTTGAAGTATTCCAAGTCTTATACGAATTGCATTTGCTGATCAAGGTCCTACCATTAAAATGTAAAGTACCAAGACATGTAATTGGATTGTTAGTTCTACCCAACAAATTATGACTTGTAAGCATTTAATTATTTACTCATTTCATTTTAAAAATATAATTTTATTTTATTTTATATATAAATTAAAAAATTTAATTATTTTTAATTTATTATATTAATTCTATTTTTTTTAAATATCATTATTTAAAATAATTTTATTATACACTCCTTAATATATTTTTTTATTTTCCAAGATTTACAATAATAAAAAATATTCTTATTTTTAGTATAAATTTATAATTTTAATATAAAAAAATAAAAATATAATTATATATGTGATGATATTAATGTAAATTAACAAAAAATATATTTACTAATTATCTATTAAATTAACATATAATAAAGTAAAATGCATTATGATTTAAAATATAATTACCTTTTTTAGGCGAAAGATATTTAGCTCATGTATATCATTGCGAATATTTATTTATCAAGTATTTTTTTTGAAATAAAAGTAACTTATATTGAAATTTTTATTATTATTATTATTTAGATAAATTATTATTTTATCTACAAAATTTAACTTAATTAATTAATTTATTTTTATTTTTTGAGAAAATAACTAATTTGTTTTATATTTTAATTTCGTCTAACACTTTAGTCATTCTATTTATAAATTTTATTGTTAAAATTATATAAAAAAATTAAAATCACTTTCATTTATATTTTAATTTTTATCCCAACCAAAATCAAATTACATTAACAAATACCATAATATTTTTTTTACAACACAACAACCATTAATTAAGAAAAAGAAAAGCAATATCACTATTTTTGGACCAAGCCATATATGGGTTGACCATTATTCCCTTTCTCATTAGGCTGATGGACTTGTTGAAAAGTGTCATGGGCTCAACTGCCGTTACCATATCCAACAATCACTTCGCCCAGCACAATGAGGTGTGTTTCCAATCAATATTTTTGTTCAATATTTCTTATGTCGTCTTATTAATTGTTGAAAGCTAATATTGTCTTTCAATTGTAAATAAACACAGATGATGCTATTGAGCAACAGCGATTTGTACTAAAGAAACAAAACAAATGCAAGTTACCACGGTCTATGATCGTTTTCAAGAGGGACTCATCAAGAGAATGCCAAATTTTTTATTATATAATGGCTTTGTTTTGTATTTTTTTTTAACTTTCCCATAAAGAAATGGGTCGAGGTTACCTTGGATAGAGACAGTTGCAAGCCGGCGACGACACCTACTGGTGTGAATGGTTACGGATCGGCGACGGGACATAAAGTTTTGCAGATTTTACAGATTAATTGAATTAATTCATTCAATTTTCAAAATTTTCATACTGTAACGTGATGGGCATCTGGAAAATTAAATTAATTGAATGGGAAGAGGTAGAATTTTTTGAGGTTTTGAACTTTTGGAGTTTGGTTTGGGGAAGAGGATATTTTGAAAATATATATATATTTTTTTTTTATTTTTATCTGAAAAAGAAAAAAAAAAGGATGAAATGATTAAAATGTTGGATAAAAATAAAATAAAGAGACAAATGAATTAATTTATCATAACACAAGATGAATTAATTAATTAAATTAAATTTTAAAAATTAAATAATATTTACCAATATTATTCTCAATTGATAAGTTACAAACAGTAGATACAAATATCAATTCAGCCATGAATATAAAAGGTAACAATATAGGCAAGAGTTCAATGTCATCATTGTGAAAAATTAACAAAATAATAATAATAATAATTTCAGGCTCTATCAAGAGGTATATTTGCATATATACAATTTCGTCGAGTATAATTGTAAATGCATATATAATTTGAGTAATATCACAATTTTGAATTCGCTTTTCTAAATTAACTGTTAAAGATAATAATTTTTGTTTAGACCATTCAAAATTTAGTTATGAATAAAAAGTATTATTTATACTTAATATCTAATTTATTGATGAGTTATTTTAATTAATATAATTTTTTTATTTTTTAATAAAAAAAATATTTATATTTTTTTTTATTTTTTTTATTTTTATCTTATTAAATTGATGTATATATCAAATATAAATAAGTATTTTTTTTTATGTGAAAACATATTTCAGGAAAGCATAATATATAATAATAAAAAAAACTAAAAACATTATTTTTGGAAAGCTAATCAAATAAAAGAAAATTCTCTCTATTTGAAAATTAAAAAGGAAATAAAGTATGTGACAGAAGGGAAAAGCTTTGCCAATTGCAAATTTGCAATTCACATTATTATTATTTTTTTTTCCAAAGCCAATATGCAATCGTGGATGCCATGTAAGCAAATTATACACCTAATAGATTAGCAATTGCCATGTGGATGCCAAATGTCATGGATAAAATTTATATATAAATTTGAAAAAAATCTAAATCAAATTAATAAAAAAATAGATAAAATATTATTTAGTTCCTGAAATTTAGCAAAATTAATATTTGAGACTCTATATTTTTCAGAAAGTAACTGTTGGATTCTTAATATTTGATTCCGTCACAACAATTGATCATTCCATCTATTTAGCCGTTAAATATCATTAAAAAGATGAAAATACAACTAATTTTTTATCAAATTTTCTTTTTCATACCTTTTCATTAAAACCTAACTCAAATTTTTCTTCGCTTTTCTTCACAATCAAACCCTCGTTTCTCCACATAATTTCACTAATCACAACACCCACATACAAATTTTATTTCCTTTAATTTCAACAAACTCAAAATTTACATAATTAATTAATTTATTAATTAAGCACGAAAAAAGAAAAAAGAAAAAAAAAAAAAACATCACAATATAAAGAAAAAACAAGAAATATATGAATATAAATTTTTTACAAAGAAAAAAGGGAAAGAAAATGAAATAAAATGAAAGAAAATAGAAAGAAAATATAAGAAAAAGTATAAAGGTTGGAAATAAGGGTATTTTAAGAAAATAATTTATTTTTATTTAATTTTTAATTAAAAAAAATAAAAAAATTAATTATTATCACGGAATTAAATATGAGAAAATTAATAATTATTTTATAAAAATATAAAAATTTAAATATTAATTTAATTAAATTTTAAGAATTAAATAGTATTTTATCCATAAAAAATTTCATAGTGCGAGACAAATAAAAAATTAAAGAAAAGATCAAGATAACCAAAAAATAAAAATGCCAAATAAGCTCAATGAGCTTATAGGAGATCCTCTGGTACTACCAAATCCCTTGATTGTATTTCGTTTGATCTGTCAAATCCTTTTAGAATTAAGTTTCACCTTTTAGAATGAAGTTTCACGAAAATGGAAAAGATAATAGAAATCATTAAGGCCTTGTTTAGTACCAAGGAATTGGTGAAAGAATGTAGAAAATCTACGGATTTTATATAAATTCATTGTTAGGTATAAAAAATATTAAGATAAAATTTTAAATTTATAAAATCTCTAGTATATTAAATTTTATTAAAAAAAAGGATTTTAAAATCTCACTTAAAAATAGATTTGACAAAATTATTCGTTTATATTTTGAGAGAATTTTATAATTTATTTTATTATTTTAAAATTATCTTTCACCATAATAATAAAAATCATACTAAACTCACGTCATTAATTTAATCCAATGACGTGGATACTTAAACAAAACACATTATCAACGGCATAGAACAAAATCAATGACGTGAATATAACATTCAATCTGCATTTTTTGTTTAATTTAATGATGTGGATCACTTGAATAAAATTCAAGTCATTTGACTTATTAAATCAACGAAATGGAAAGATATATAAGGGGTATTTATTTACATGTTTCATCAAGAAAAACGTGCATTGATGAAAAAAAATCTTTAATCGTGATTTTGATAAACATAACGATATTTGTTTAAAATTACGATTGACGATTTTTTTGCGGTAAAATATTGAAATTTGATCCTTAGAGTTATTTTTAAAAATGTGTTTCTAAACACCAAGTTTTTAATGATTTTAAGACAAAAATACCCTACATATTTTATGATATTGACATCTTTTGTCCTTTCATTTTCAATTTATTACTTCTTCTCCTTTACTCCTTTCTTTGAAAACCCTAGGCTGCGTGCATGTTTTGCTGCTAGAAATGCTTCTTCTTCCTCATTTACTCTTTTATTCTCTTTAGAAAATTTTAGAGTTGTGTTAAATTGTTTGAAAATTTTTATTTTCTGATTTATTTTTTTCTTCTTTTTATGAGTATTTTTTTTTCTTCCTTTGCTTTTATTTATTTGTGTTTTCTAAAATTTTAACTTTTGATTTATTTTTATTTTTTGAATCCGTTGAACACAACTGTGATTTGGCTTTTTGTCTTTGTTATTTATCTATTATGTTTTGTGTTGAGTATAAGCATTATATTTGAATGCATGTTCTTAATTTTTGATTTTTTAGTGATTTTTATGGAACCTTATTGTTTGGATTAAATTAATTTTAATGATATTAATATTTGTCTTTTTAGTAAAAATTTTGTGAAGGATATCATAAAATCAAGTGTATCAACATAATTGTGTTTTCGTCAGTATTTTTTTTTGCTGTTAAAATAAACTTCAAATATAAATCAATTTTTTCTTATATAGATCTAGTAATTTTAATTTAAGTGATTAATGGTAATAATTTTAGAGAAAGAAGAGAATAATTTTTATTTTATTAATTTGATGTATTTTCTAGTCTTTTTATATTTTACTCATTTATGTTATTTAAATACTAAAAAACACAATTATTTATCATAATATTAAAAATCGGATTAATCCAAATACTAAAATCATTTTTTCAATTCATTTTAAACCCAATTCATTTTTCAAATCATTTTTTTAATTCATTTTAAACCTAATTTATTTTTCTCGGCACCAAACACCCTGGTAACCTATATAAAAATTGAAATTGATGGTTTCAAAAATGATAAAAATAAAAATAAATTAGTAATTTATCTTGAAATTTGAAATATTTAACTAAATATATTGTAATAATAAATTCAATAATCTTATTTATCATACCAAATAATAAAATTTATTATTTCTTTTTATTTCATAATCCATGATTTCTTATTTTATGAATTTTATTAAATTCAAATTTAAAATATTCTCGATCCAAATAAAACCTAAAGTTGGAAATGGCAAATATTTCTTTTTCGAGTCTTGGGTTAGGAACCAAGAATAAAAAGTGAAAAAAGAAGAAGCAACTACTTACAAGCTAGAAGAGACAATCCAAGAATATGAAAGCTTTGGAAAAAGCTTACCAAAAACAGAGCTGGAAATAACAGAACATTCATCATAAAATTTCCAATAAATTAAAGAAAATGCTTTTCAAAATTTCCAATTGATTAATTCATATAATTATATAATTACATACAATTTGTACGTATAAAAAAAAATATGTGGATCATTCAAAACTCAGAAGTCCTAAAGAACCCGCAAAAGTTGAAAAACTTGGATGCATATAGATTAAAAGTCTAAAGGAAAAAAGAAAATTGCATCCTGAATTACAAGACAATAAGCCATCACCATCATTGACAAAATCCATATCAAGAAAATTATAACAGCTAACCTTCACCAGAATTGGTGACATCGAATGTCTTGTTTTCACATTTTGCAGCTCTCTGTTTTTTTTTTTCTTTTTGATATTTTATTTTTTTTGCAATTTCAAGAACGAAGTACCAACAAATTAAACTTAATTAATCGGCTCAACGATTGTGTAGAGGATCTGAAGCATTTGGAACTTTTCTTTTGCTTGAAAAAAACACATCAAATGAGTTCTTTAACCTTTGTTGTTGTTGTTGCTGCTTCTCTTGTTTTCTTGGTTGCTGGTACTCTGTTTTTTTAACACTCATTATTATCTCTTCTTTCTCCCCTGAGACAAACAGCAAATAAACAAGAATCAGAAATATTAGTTTCTGCAACAATCCAACTCGCCAAGACCGTTGAAAATGCATTTTTCTTTCCTATAAGAAATGAGTTACAAAGATTTTATTTTCAACTGTTTCAAATTAGGGAAAGAGAAGAACACGAAATGGGACCAGCGAGCAAGACATGGGAGTTACAGAGAGAAAGAAGAGCAAAGAAAGTTACATGACTTTGTTTAGGCAAAGGGAAAAGAGAGAAAAGAAGATAATGAAAAATTTTAAAAAAGGGTATGTAATGTGTCATCGAGTACACCCTGCAAACAAGGGACACAACCCACGAAGGAACTTTTTGTTTTTCTTTTATAATAGTTTCACGAGAAACTTTTGATTCTAATTACATGTCTTAAAAATATAAATCTCATATATAATGAATTAAATAAAAAATATTAAATAAATATATATAATTAAAATTTTTAATCATAATAATTAATTTTTTAAATTAATACTCTAAAAAATATATAAATTCTCAATATTTATAATAAAATATCAAAGTGAAAAAATAATTCACACTCCAATCAAATTAAAATTAAAATTTTAATTTTAATTTTTTTTAACATTTAATATATTTTGAATTTTTTGAATTATTTTTCTTTTATATTAGGCTTTTAATTTTTTCTTATGGTGAATTTCTTTTAATTATTTGATAAATTTTTAAATTTATCTGTTCATCTCTATTAGATTTCAATTCAATTAATTTAGTTCTTATAATAAAGTTATAAATATTAACTGATATTAATATAAATTATTTTGACTTAATTATTATTAAAAAAAAATATTAAAATATGAATTTCACATATATTAAATAGAAAATGTTAAATAAATATATAAAATAATTAAATTTTTTATTTTTAATAATTAATTTTTAAAATTAATATTTAAAAAAAAAAACTCTCAATATTTAGAATAATATATATATATATATAATTACTAATTTTTATTAGTCTCACTTTCAGTCACTAAAACAAGGGTCACCCTTAGTCTAATTCATAGAACATGTAGTATACAGATCTTGGCTCTTGTGCTTCATTTTCTAAATTGTTTTTCGGAAAAAAAAAAAGATTTAGTGTTTGTCGGCTTTGGAGAAAGATAGTCAATTTACTCTTTATAGCTACGTGGTCTAGAGCCAGAAAATGTACTGGATTTACACCTAAAAAACAGAGAAATCTGAAATGCCCGAGCTACTTAAAGCTTATTCTTCCTTTTTTTTTTTTTTCAACTTTCAAGAATCTTTTTCTTCTTCACTCATGCAGGGTAATGAGCTAATTAAGGAGTCCCATATAAATAAATTTTAAGGAAATGAACAAGTGGGTATAATAATCTTTGCTTAAAGTACACGGTTTCAGTTGTTTGGTGAGTGAAAATCAATCAAATTAAAGATATTTAAAAAATAAAGTAGTCGTTTTGAGTGGTCAAATCAAATTGTAAGCAACAAAGCAAGTCAAATCAATTACCAGAGGATTTAGGGCAGTGACCTTTGAATATATGGCATGTATTTGCGTAAGTAGAAGAAAAATCTTTTGATTCCCTAAATGTGTCATCTCTTCAGTGGTGGCCTTTATTATAATTATTTTTCTTTTGTGCGACTTGGATCCTGATTTGGGTTGTACCAACGACTCAGAACCTGAAAATATATTGTTGGAGTCAATAGAAAATCATACATATACCAAAATTATAACGCTAAAATTATTACTTTACTACAAGCTGAAATTAAAATTAAAAATAAAAATAAAAATCTCAATTTCAATTTTAATATTTAACTCATCAAAAATTAAAATTATTTTTTAAATTTTATTTATAATTTTATGAAATTATAATATAATTTAAAAAAAAATTTTATTATTTCATTATCTACTTATAAAAATTATAATTTCATAATTATAACTATCACTCTCATTGTTATCATTATCACCGTCTAATTTTAGAGAAATAAAATTAAAATCTCAATCTTAGTTTTAATTATAATTTATTGTCCAAACAGTACCCACAAGATTTCTGAGAAAAAAATATTAATATTTAGTATTCATTTAATATATATTCCAAATAATTAGTTATTCTAAATATTAAAGTTTTAATGAAATTTAAAATTAATTATTTTATAAATTAACTAACTATTTATTCACTTACTTTATTTTATGCCAATAGAATTTTAAATTGTTTTATTATTGATTGTAATTGATTATAATGTATATCTTATACTTTTTTTTTATCATCTTAAGAAGAATAAACAAATTAAAACCTTAATCCAACAATTAAAATGATAGGATTAACAGCCCAATATTTAATTTTTATAGCACTAATGTATATTTTTATCTAACAATGAGTAATTTCAAGAAATTTATAACACAATTTCAATTTTCATTTATAATTTCATTTTCATTTCAATTCAAATTCATTTTTTTTTTTTAATTTTTATTAACTCATGACCAGTGAAATACTGTAGAATTTTTTCATTTATCACTTATATTATTTATATCAATATAAAATCATTTATTTGGACAAAATTGTAAAAAGATCAAATTATTTTCAAAGAGCATAATACTTAAATTAATAGAATTTAAAAATATAACAAATTTAGCTAGGAAATCCTCATAGCAAATTTAGATAGCACTCCAGCATTGTAAAATAACAAAAATAATTAAATATAATATTAAATCTAAGTATCAATATATCATTGTTTTTAACTGTAGTTGAAAAAATAAAAATCTAATCAACATTATTGGCTTTGTTTTTCAATCAGTGTCCTCCTTTTTATACCAAAGAAAAAGGTTTTAAAATAGAACCAACGAGAAAATCTTTCAAGCAGAGAACATCACAATTTACAAAATTGTATTATCCACTCTTGCATCTAAATCTTTGAAGCTTTCACATGCAAAGTGCCAACAAATTTCACATGCAAATTTACATAACTACAACCACAAACTAGACATTGCTACAATACAATCTCAAATTGCCTCAAATTGAATATTGCCTATATAATTCTGTAATTCTAGATCTGCTGGGGAGGTACTCGAATAGAATATTGCCTATGTCCACATCAAATTTTCAAAAAGATTCTCAAACACAATAGCAATAGCAGAACAAACTCCTTCCATTTTACATCATTACTGTCTCATTTGCAAATCTAAATAGATAAGTGAGAATGCACGTCGAGTCATTGCCTAATAGTAAGTATATTTTCTCCTAAATCTTTTTTTCTGGATAATAAAATCAGAATTAATTTCCATCCTCAATATTAAAAAAAAAATAGATCAGTGAGAATTAAAAACCCTTTCTTAACTGTTGTTGCATTCAATGTCACCAGCAAGAATATCAGGGAGAAGCACACACAAACACTTGCTATCTCTAAATTTATGACCCGAAATCCTAAAAGATGACGTTCAAAAACACCTTTGTTTTCCTACACACCCAACTAGGCTTCTCTCCAATACCAGAAAGTATCATTCTTGTGAAATTGCTCACCTTCACCCATGGAATTTGTGGAGCAGCATGTTTGGGTTCAGAGACTTGCTTCTTTCCCCTTTTCCTGGCATTACTTGAATTGGAAAGATTCTTCTGTATCCACTGTGGAGTCAAAACATATGACAGATTCATCAATCTTTACATAAGTTGGTTCCTTTATACTAATTTTTTATTTTTGGAGATCTACCCTGATGAGCTATTCGAGAATGCAATATTTGTTTTTTTAAATACTGTATAATGTGAGGTCTAATAAACTTCAAATGTCAAAGAAAAATTAAATTAAATAAAAGGTGAATTGCAATTTCCTTCTATAAAATAATTAATTACATTAAATTCTTTTTAATCTTTTAAAAATATATTAACTCTCCCTGACGAATATCATAATATGCTACTAGACTCTTCTGTCATTAGTCAACCATACAAGGGTAGTAAAAAGATCAAAATGGCTTTATCCTTTATTTTTAATTAATTATATTTTATTTTTGTTTTAAATTTTTTTTTAAGGTTAAAGAATTTATTTTCATATTTTTGATAAATTTGAAAATAAAAATATTTTTTAAAAATATTTAAAAAATATTTTTATTTTATTTTTTAAAAATAACAAATAACAAATAAAAATATTTTTTAAAAAATATTTTTTAATTTTTATTTTTAA